>CAOLHI010004402.1:0-118612 GCA_948474755.1 Ctenosaura bakeri | reverse complement strand
TCATCTTACAGATGAAGGAGAATCATGCAACAATTCCCTCTGCTTCTTCTGCTTTTCTCCTCTCCCCCCTACACAACCACTTGGCAGGAAAGAGAAATCCTTGTCTTGTAATGCTCTGTTTATTATCTGAAACTGAAAAGCCTCCCCTTTTCATCCATGGAGAAATCCTGTGCTCTGATGTTTCCTTTTCTGTGCACTGGGTGTTCGTTCACTCCATTTAAAGCATATGCCCTTCCTATGGATGCAGCTGCGAAATTACAAAAGACAAACAGCCAACTAGCTATTGCCATAGATAGGAAATTCTGAAGGCTATCAGCTACTGCTTGCGCTGCACTTTTCTTATATGGAACAAAACGAATTGTACCCCAGTGGAGGTGGCGAGCAAGGAATGTGCTCTATGTTCTGTTGAATACTAGTTGTTTCCTGAGGGTATCCCCTCTAAGTCAAGGTCCTGGAAGATTTAGACTTGCAATCTTAATTTCTTGAAACAATTTAGCTTCCAAAAGCCTTTTCTAAAGAGTAGGTGTGATCATGCTTCACTGTACCCACCATGATTATAACACCAGCTCCAGAAATAGGTCCCCCAGCAACCTTAGTTTCAAAAAATTTAGCATAAAAGCAATGTGCTGTGCAAACGCAAGGAATGAGGATATACTGGAGCTGCTTTAATGAGAAGAGCAAGTAAAGACAAGACAGCAAATACTTCCCCAGACCTTTTTAAAATGTAAAATCCAGATCTTTCCCAAATGGATGTGCCTCATATTTCTGAACTACAGGGGAAAGACCCAAAGCAGGAAAGGGCAAAATGCAATCCAGATGTTGGAGTGCAGCTTCCATCAGACCAAGCTACACCTGAGTGAAGAATGCTAGGAGCTGAAGTAAAACAATATATGGAGGGCATATGATCACCACTCTGATCAAAAGGTTCTATATACCAGACATTGGTGTAGAGCAAACAAGAAGTATGTCCTGCATGCTAGATCCTTGGCCAGTGAATTCCATCTGCACTGTTCCCTCAATTACAACCCAGATTCCATACTTTCCCTTTCTCCCATTCCATAGCTTGGGAGAAACCCTGCTGCAGATCTGCATTCTTTATCCCAGTTATATATAACTATGTAAATCAGGGCAGGCAATATACTCCCTCAAGAGCTGTGTGGGCTTCCCATTCATTTTTGTCCCCATCATCTTTCCCAACTCTGCTGTTGATTTGCTGCTGCACTGGTGAATAGAAATCTTGTGCTGTTCTTTATACCAGTACAGTCAAATCTATTATTAAACAACTGGGAGTCATAACTCTTTATCCATCTACTGCAAATCATTCAGAGACCTACCAATAGATCAAGAATTACCTATTTCCCACCTCTAATCTGGATAATTATGCTGCAAAAGCAATACGTACTACATCAATAGAGAAGAATTACATTGTTTTTCATAGGCTACAACATTATATCCACTTACCTGGGAATCAGCTTAATTGAAATCAATCTGGCTCGCTTCTCAGTAAACAGGTTTAGGACTGCACTATTCATGTCCCATCAACTATCTAGCCCTTGGGTGGTAATCATGCAGCCCTCCAGATGTTGTTGGACTGTAACTTCTATCATTTGCTTCACTGACTATATTGGCTAGGGATGCTGGGACTCACTGTCCAGTCCACTCTGGAATGCCAGATGATTGCCTGGGCTAGCCTTTCCAAATGACTTTCTGTGCCAGACTTTCTATGTTGCACCTAGTGTGTTAGACTCAGAGCTAGAAAGGAATTAGTTATAAATAGTCTATTTCCTTGCATGTAAAACCTTTCTTGTAATAATTAAGTTTGACTTATGATTATAACTTAATTGTAGCCCTACTTTGTGGTCCTATGCAGGCATTACTCACCACATTTTCTTAAACATGGGAGCAGAGGAGCATTTAGTCCTGAGTAATGCCTGAATGTGGTAAGTAATGCCTGAAAGCAACCTATCTGAAAAGAAGAGATTCTATAGGAGACAACCTATTTGAAAAGGAGAGAAAGGAGGTTCTCTGCACAAGAACCCTAAAAACTCGCAGACAGAGAAGGCATTTAAACAGAAAAAAAAATTTCTTCAGGTGTACTGCCTTCTATATGAAGAAGGAAACAATAGCGCTAAAGTGCAGCTATGTGAGCAGAGGTAAAAAGAGGATATTGCCCGCCCCCCACAATTTCCCTTCACTCCCCAAATTACTAGCTTTGCAGTGACTTAAAACTTGGAGGCATTTAGAGGCCTCCAAAGAAAAGGAGCAGGGAAAGTGGCCAAGGGAATGCAAACACAGCAACTATAAGAGTTCTAGGTGTGAAGGATTTTTGGTATCTTACCCTCTGGAACACCAGACATTTGGAGAATGAAGGAAAACTGCATTTGTGAGGGCAGAATTCTCATTTGGATGAACAATGTCCTGATCTGCCCATCCTCAACTACATCCCAGGAGGGAGTAGGGCAAGACTGAGCATTCTGGTATTCAAGAAAACAGCAGTAGCACCTGAACAGCGCTTACATGTCCATGGTCCTATGAAATAGAATGAAAAAACCCTATTTTGACACAGAGCCCATTAAGATACCAACAAATGCAAAGCCTCTTCAGAGAGCTGTATCTCTTGCTGTGCTTCAAACACACTTCCACGGTCCAAGGGCACATTGGCTGTATAAATCATACCTTTTTATTAGAGCTAGTCAAAGAGTTCGTACAAAGCAAGAATCTAAAAGAGTGAAAACAAATTTTATTCCTGGGCTACATGCAAGGCTTTCCATTAAGATCACCAAGGTTGCATGTGCATAATAGAGGGCGAAATAAAATACCACTTCAAACGATCCAAAACAGAATGAAAAAGCTGTCTCTCCTCTGAGAAGCAAAGGAGCTCCTCTCTTAAATCACACATGCAGTACATAAAATGATTCTGAGCCAATACAATGGAGTCAACAGAGCTGTAGACTGTGTCAAGATAAAGCTTTAGTTCAAATACGCAATCAGCCATTAAATTCAGTGGCCCACTTGCTATTTCCCATGCTTTCCTACCTTGCACGATTGTAGAGAGGATACAGCAATGTGTAGGGCCACATAAAGGAAGAGCTGCATGTGTCTCCTGAATTGCCCAGGGAAGCTGGGAGTTTTCATACCAAACAGGAACTTTTCCGTGCCATGAACTAGACAGTGAACATTAATGAATGTATACTGTATATACTCATGTATAAGTTTAGAAATTTTAGTCTTATCTATCTAACTTATCTATGGGTCAGAGTAAGTACTGTACTGTACCTTAACTCAGAAAGCATCAACCCCATCTATTCTCTCCATCATGGCACTGCTTCTGGCCTTTTTGAATGTCTGGATGGGGAAATGGCAGTGGCAGCAGCACCTCTTTAGTGCTTCTCCTCAAAGGAGCACTGACAGAATACAGAGGGTCAGTGCTTCTTTTAGGCTCTGCTGGGATGGATGAAGCTCTTGCCTCTAACCACACTACTCAGAGAAGGGGATGGTTCTTTTTTGGATAGGAGTTAGCACTGTACCTTAAATTTTACCAAAAAAAAAAAAAAGAAGAACCATCCCTTTCCCTGGGTAGACTGGCAAAGGACCTTTCTCAATGCCTGAGTGGGAAAATGGTGGCAGCAGCCAGGGGCACCTGATCCCCTTGAGGTGGCATTGGCTATTTCTCCTCTTTGTAGAACGGCCTTCAATTTACCTATGGGTCATCTCAAAATCCATAAGTTTGTCCCCCCCAACCTGTCCCTGACTTATACATGAGGCAGACTTATACACAAGTATATACAGTACTGCAGCTATTCAATGAAGAGTACAACTATAGTCATTGTAAGATTAAACTTTTCATTTAGTTGATATGCCACCTTTCTCTTGACATGATAAAGAAGTTTTTTTAAAAAATTAAATAAATTAACATGTCAGTACTTCATACAGTGTAAAACCATTTAAAAACATGGCAATTGCAAAACAGTATAGCACAGCCACCCCATGGAAATAAGTTACTGCCTAGACAACTGGCCTGCCAAATGCCTGCTCAAATAAAGAGGTCTTTACCTCCTGGCAGAAGGAGGGCAGGGAGGGGGCCAGCCTAATTTCCTGTGGGAAAGAATTCCACGATTTGGCAGCAGCCACAAAGAAGGCTCTCTCTCATGTCCTCATGAAACCTTACTGTAAGAATGGTGGGATTGAGAGAAAGCTCTCCCTCAAGGATTTTAAAACTCAGGTGGGCTCATGTAAAAAGAGGGCTTTCTCTCCCTGCCCACTTTCTCTACATTTTTTTAAAGCAGAAGTTGTTGTGATCAGCAAAGCCTCTAGTGGGGCAGTAAAACCTCACTGTGTTCTAGTCTGAACTTCAAAACAAGGTGCCATTTTGGGAACTGGAGAGGTTTTCTGAAGCTCAGACTAAAAACCAGAATGATTTACCACCCACTGACATGAGATTCTTTCACACTATACAAACACTATGATTCCACTTTAATTGCCATGGCAGTGTCCTATGGAATCCTGGGATATGCCATTTAGGGAGGAGTCATTTAGAAATTTCAGCCAGAGAAGCCTTGTGTCTCACCAAATTACAAACCTCAGGATCTCACAGGATGTAGCCATGACAGTTAGAGTGGAATCATAGAATTATAACTGTATAATGTGAAAGAGGCCATAGAAGCCACCAGCCATTAATGCCTCCAACTCACTGCACCAATCAGCAGTGGATATAAAGTCTACTTAGATCTTTAAAGGGAGGAAGTTGGGTAGCTACCTAAATATGGATCAGCAGTGGATATAAAGTCTACTCAGATCTTTCAAGGGAGGAAGATGGGTAGCTACCTAAATATGGCTGATTCAGCATCTAATGACTTCATCCCTGGTGACCTCACTCTTTGACCCACCAGCCCGTGTGAACATCAGTCACCACACCATGATGTCCCACTCCGCATGTGAAAACTGCTTTTTTGGATCAGATTTCTGGCTTGTGTAACCACATTGTGGAGGCATGGAAGGGGAAAATGTTATGCAAAGGTTCCTGAGATCCTCTGCAACTCAAATTCAGATACAGAACTCCAGCCATGAAAGAGCTTGTTAACATTCTCATAGAGGTACATGAAGCTGGCAGTTTCTTCCTTTTACAGAGGTTCTGTGCCTTGAGCAATTGCAGCATGAAGAATAATTCAAGAAGGAAAGCAACTGTTAAAGGCATAGGAGCCCTCCCAAAACTGTTGGAAATTGCATAAGTTTTCAAGGGAAATCTTCAAGTATGTCTCTGAGCACGACAGGGAGTGGTCACAGATATGGAAAGTGAAGAGATAAAAGATTAAACTGCCTAATCAGAAAGAACACACACTGGCCTGTAAAATAAAAATAAGCATTTCTTCAGGTAAGTGAAGAAAGTTAAGTAGCAGAGAAAATAAATATCAGTGGAGACTGCTTTTTTTTTAAAAAAAGTGAGCACTCTGGCAAACATAGAGATTAAAAACAGAGGCCAAATGCTTTCAGACTGTCTGAATCATAAAGGAACAAAGCTAACAATTTATGGGGGAATACAGACCACAGAGAAAAGGGCTCCTTTCATTATTTTGGAATTTCACAACATGATGGCAAAGCACTGGCTCAAGGCAGCAGAAACTCAGTATATTGATGAAAAGGGACTAGAAACAGACAGGTGCAAACAAAGAAAGGGAAAAAAGGCCCATTTCCCAGCTCAAAGCCTCCAAGGTCTAGAGAAGCTGATATGTGAGGTGAGAAAAAAGAAATGAGATGTAGGTCTTTGGGAATCCCATTGGATTGTGTGGTCTTCCTAACGGCACCTCCTAGAAGAAAAAGCCTGCCTTTTAACAGATTCAGTAAAAACTGAAGCCAGCTCCATAAATCATGTATTAGAAGTTATTGGCTTTCCCTACAATGGTTAATGTTCAGAGATACCATCAAAAAAAGAGACATTGCCCAATTAGCTATCAAGCACGCTGTGCAAGGCTGAATGTCGTCTCCTGTTCTTAAATCATGAGAACAGATAAATATAACTCTAACAGTCTTCTGCATTCTTAAACAGGTGAATTTGTTTACAAAAACCTTGCATTTGATGAGTTCTGGGGTATTTTTAATGGAGAATGTTAGTGTATTAAGCATTAGGTTATTGAGGTTTGGTCTGAAGACGTCAGAATCTTCATAGTTAAGATATTTTCTAAAGTTTCATCACATTTTACAACAGAGGTAGGTGTCAGGAAAAGGCTCTCCAAATATTTCTGACTGTAGCTGCCAGCATTCCTCATCACTGTCTGTGCTAGCTACGGCTGCTGGGACCTGCAATCCAACAAATATTTGGGCAACTGCATGATTCCCACCCCTGTTTTATATAATCTTTGATGCTACCAAAGCTCCAGATGTTTGAAAACGCCCATCAAGACCTTGAATACAGAATCCTATGGCATAAGCCAGAAACTTGGCTCTCCTTCTTTCTCAGAACTCAGGAGAGTGACCTTAGAAACTCCAGCATCTAGAATCATCAAGTCACTGACCATGATGGTTAAGGAATCTAGGAGTTGCAGTATGAAAAATAACTATTCCAACCCTCTCAAGAAAGAGTGACAGTTCATCCCAAGCAGATTTCTGAACAGTTAAAAAAAAAGCCACTGATCATCTGAGAAATGGAAAATTTAAGTTAGTCTTATAATACATTTTTAGAATGTATTCAAGCGCTCCCCGCTTCAGAAGAAGAAAGATGTAGCACAGTGGGATTTAATTTCTCAAAGAGATTTTCTTCCAGCTTTATGCGTGCTCCTGCAAATCAATTCCAACCATCTGGCTCAAGCAGATTTCACTGCCTTAACATTTACAGTTGAGAGAAGTAGGGAAAAAAACTAAAGTTGAGATTCTGCAATATCTAACAGCAGGAATAGATCATTGTAAATATCATCAGTACGTACAAATATTTAAATTTTCAATGCTTATTTCAGGTTGGGGAAGACTTTTGTATGTGCTTTCAAGTCATCTGTCAACTTACAGCAATACCTTGCATTTCATATGGTTTTCTTAGGCAGCGAACACTCAGGGGTGGTTTTGCCAATTTCTTCCTCTGACATATAGCACATAGGACCTGGTATTCATCGGCAGTCTCCCATCCAAGTACTAACCAAGACTGACTCTGCTTAGCTTCTACGATCAGACTATTAAAAACAAACTTCCAAAAAATCAGGGTGTGAAATCAGAGTTGCTGTGAGGTCTGAAGCAATATTGGGTGAAGTTGGAGTAGGCAAAGTACCAACTGTGACTCTGGCTTCAGAATAAAAACTTATAATATTGTTTTTATTTTTCAGGAAAAACTTTGATTGACAACTTTTTAAAAATATAAATTCAGAAGGTCAAAAAAAATCATAGAATCATAGGCCCTTTTCACACGGGCATATTGCCCACGCTAGGGCGACCTCTCCAGGAGGTCTTCTTCACCGTAGGGTGTGCTAGTGCAGTTGGAAAAGATGAGGCTCTACACCTCAGACCGCTCTAGCACAGCCGCGGGGGGTGGCGCTGCGAGTTTTATAAAAACCACCTTCCCAAGTGGTTTTTGTGAAACTCGCCCACACTGTTCCGTGGCAGCCCCCAGTGAAGAACTGCAGAGACGCGGTAGCGCGTCCCTGCAGATCTGCCCAGGGGCAGGCTTCTGGCTAGCGTGCTGCCCTGATTGGTGGAGCGCTGCCGGAAGCTGCCAGCCGCCATTTTGGGCACCGCCAAACGCTGCCGAAATTCGAAATAAAGAGGCGAACCCGTGCTCCCCGTAGGGATGGAGCAACCCGCTACCAGGTAAGCTCCGCCCCTGCGTGCGCCGCCCCGTTTCGCCCCCGCCCCATGAGGAAAGGGCCATAGAGTTCAAAGAGACCACAAGGGGTATCAGGTCCAACCCCCTGCCCCGAAGGAATATAGAATCAAAATATTCCTGAAAGAAGCTCAAAGAAGCTTCCCCTGTTAGTTGCATTTTAGCATTTTACTGTAACTCAAGGTGGAAAACATTTGGTTGTTAGTGTATGACACAGGACTCAGATGGAGATTGATGCTGTGATGCCAAGAAGGAGTCAGAATTGGGAACTGGAGAGCAACAACAGTAAAACAGAGGAGAGAGTCCAAAGTTTGGCATATGGACTCCACAGCCTTGCGATTAAAAAAACAAACAAACTCTCCTTCTCCCTCCCCACCCCTCAGTAATAATTGAAATAGTTCTATATACATTGTTATCATGAGGTCATATTTCAGACAGGTAAGCTACAGCCACAATAGTATACACTACCTAAGACTACCTCCAGAAGTGTTGAGGAACACTTGGTCTGAGAGATGTTTTGGACCACAACTTCCACAATTCCTTAGCACTGAATGTGCTGGGTGGAGATGATGAGGCTTGTAGACCAAAACACCTTATGGCCAAGCAATTCCCTACTCATAAGCTAGAGAGCTCATAACCAAGATGATGTCTGAAGCAAGAGCTTTTTGATCCCAGCCACTATATTATGCGTTCATTTACCCACCATCTTTAGAATATGAAGGGGCTGAACATTACCCAAAGTTTACATCACATCTCATGCCAATCCCAGGGTGCTTGTTCTCATCCCATCCATATACAGTATCTGTGCCACTATCATAGAAAATATGTACATCCTCTGCGCAAATTACTGCTCCACCTCGGAACCTTTTTTTATCCCTTATCAAGCTTCCTTCTGAAGGATCAGTGAGCTTTTCATCACTCAACAAGTCCTTCACCTGTTGCATCCCTTGACCCTACTCAGTGGCAACCTCATGGCAGTCAAGCATTGTACATGCTCTGAGTTTTAATACAAAGTTCTAAGGAGTTGTCCATAGTGCTTAGTACAATCCCTACAAGAAGTTCAGCACCTTGGACAGCTTCCTCAGAATCTCAGAGATATTGTACCCCACTAACAAGAAAGCCACCAGTCACCAAGCCCCAAGTCTCATGTTTTTGCTGGCAGTGCTTCACTCCCCTCAAGGGCACCAACTGGGACAACTGTCTTGATATCCATCTAATGTCAGTTCTTAGATCTATTACAGGAAGAGATCAACCAACACAATCCTATAAGTGGAAACAAAGAAGTAATTTCAGAGGGCTTACTCTGAACACAAAATGCTACTTTCAGATCTAATTATAGTCATCATTTCAAAAGCAGAATTACAATTAGTTATCTTTTAAAAGGTTTTTTTTTTACTTCCCATCGTTCTTTAAAGGAGCCAGTTGCTTGTAGTTACTTCCTTAAAAATGTGAATGTCGCAGCCTGTGTCATCGCATACGCCAACATTTGAATCATGTCAAATTCCTGAAATTAGGCAGACTACCAATGCTGCATATTTCTGCCATCCACTAAAGACTTATTTGTTTACTCAGATATTTTTTCTGATTATTTCTCTGGTTGTCAATTTTGCCAGCTGCCCCTGGTCCTTAGTTAGCTGTTTTGTAAGAACTGCAACATCTCCACTGTCTGCCAGCCTGTTTTCTAGGCACAATTCAGAGTGCTGGTTATAACCTACAAAGCCCAATATGGTTCAGGTCCAGGTTGTCTGAACATCTATGTCTTGATATCTTCTGGGGAGGCCACCCTCACAGTTACATCTGTTGAGAACATGAAGGAGCACCTCCATGGTAGCTGCTCCCAGAGTGGGAACTCCCTTTTTTGTTGCTAATTGCTAAGGGGAAAAAGCTTTTCATGTATTGTGTTGTTCATGTATGTTGTTCTTTTTCATGTTTTCAAATGCTATTAATTTTATTAATAGCTTAATTATATTTTTAACTTTTTAGCAGTATCTGTTACAACTTCTGCCTTGAGAGCCAGATTGGGGAAAAAGTGAGAACGAGCATGGTGTCGTGGTTTGAGTGTTGGAATACAATCCTGAGACCAGGGTTTGATTCCCTGCTCAGTCATGGAAACCAACTGGATGACCTTGAGTGCATCACATGCCCTCAGCCCCAGAAAACCCCATGATAGGTTTGCCTTAGTGTCATCATGTCAGAAATGACTTGAAGGCTCCTGACAACAACAAGGCAAACCTATCACAGAGTTTTCATGGTAGGATTTATGCAGAGAGGGTATACCTTTGCCTTCTTCTGAAGCTGAGAGAGTATCTTATCCAGATCATCGAATGCATTTCTATGGCCAAGTGAGGATTCAAACCCTGGCCTCCAAAGTCACTTTAGGGTCACCATAAATCAGAAATGACTTGAAGGCACACAACAAAAAAATTAATCCAATGAGAAGAGATATTGTTATTTTATAATTGCTCTGTTATTTTTAGCACTTGTTTTATTCTATCTGGTTTTATCTGGCATTGCTTTGAAATCTTTTTTTTAAAAAAAATGAGAAACAGGACTTAAATTATGTTCTTAATGTTCTGAAATAAATAATAATATCTCTCCACCACTGTTTGATAGGCCACACTCCCATAACTATGTAAGTAACTAAATATTTACAATTAATATTACAAAAGGAGTGATAATGTTCCCCCATTGAGTTAGAATCAAAATGTAATGTAGCTATACCTTTACTACTGTGGAAAGGAATTAATCAAAAATTAATTATTTATTTATAATTAGTTCCTGTTAGGCTCAGGTTGTTTTTCCAGTGAATTATGGCTACAACAGTAATAAGTTTGTCTGGGCCAAATTCATTGCTCAAAGGCACGTCATGACAAAAAGAATGACAATTATCTTTAGCTAGCAAACAAGGAAGAACGTTGTGCAACTGCTTGTAAAATACAGGTCCACTTCCAGGGAAGACAATTCTCCTCCTTTGTCCACAGAATTTTAAAGCAGGATAATAGAATAATGTCTTCCATTGGTAAGTTACACCCCAAAGTAATCCCAAGAGAGATCCCCTGAAATTGGCTTGGCTTCCCCAACCTGGATATTGGTTAGCAAAGGTCAGCTGCAGTTAAAAACAACATTGGTGTTGAATAGGAAACCCTTAACAACAATACCGTCTCCCTCCGCTGTATGGGAACGTAGACAACATCCTTTCGGCTAAAAGACTGACCTATAGTTCCGAGTCATGCATCTCTAGGCAGACAATAGACTCACTCCTGGACATTGTCACACCCCAAGTTGCGATGATGAACTGTGCGTAGCCAAACAAACAAAACCTATCGATTCGGAATTTTAAACCTATCACTCATCTGGCCTTCCCAGTACGACAACAATACCGAGGAGGGGTTGTGATATTTGCCTAACATTATATTCTGCACTTATCGCCCATTAATGATACTTTGCTAGCCAATACCTGGCCTGAGGACAGAAATTGGCTATAAAACTCCCCACTTCTGGAGCCTCTTTGGAGAGCCTCCTCGACCGGACAGAAGGGCCCTTTTCGCTGCTACCGAAGCCTCCCATACAAGCCTCTCAGACGCTGCTGAGAGCCAAACGCGACTCTCGTCCCTACTCCTCCGCGAGACCCCGCTGCTACCATCCGTCCAGCCCGCGATCCAGCCTCCCCTTGGTGCTTTACACCGAGCCTGCGCTAATCTTCTCCTTCTCCCAGGATGTCTAGACTAAGGTACATATGCCCTCTCTCCCACTTGGCCGCTTATTTGCATCTTTATTTCTGTAGCCCTTGTATGATTGCAAGAATATTTGATAATGTGTGTTAGTTTTGTTTAATAAAAACTATTTTAGATTATTTCCCTGACTCTTGCGTGGTTCTGACCCTGTAGACATAGGGTTGAAGATCCCTTGCCCTGACCTCTCATAAGTTTTGCTGGGTAGCTCTGCTAATTCCCTAATTTTTGAAGCCTGGTTTGGGTGTCCTCAAGATACCCCCAATTTTCAGGGTAACAGGTAAACCTCGGGACTAGGATAAGACATTTTGGTGCCTGAAGTGAAATACAAGATGGCATCCTTCCTTCCTTCCATGTGTAGAAATTGACTTAGGCAGCAGTTGAATCTGACACAGACAATGTTGATAGGAGCGCACGCTCTACCACAAATGAAAGTAGTTTAAGGAGCACCAAGCAGGTTGCTCAGATCATAGAGTGTTCTGTTCTAACAAAGAGATGTTAAGCAAGGCACTGCCATTCTGCATCCCTCACACCACCCAGCACAAACTGCCTGAGGCGAATGCTTCGATCCGCCCAATACCAGAGACAGGCCTCTCAATCTTCCCATGTTTTCCTATCTTGTCTTCAAACTTTTTTCTTACTAGAAGAAATCCATTCACAGGAAATCCACTGTACAGCGTCTTTCAGTTGGCAGTGCCAGGAGCCATTCATCTGGAAATACCACAACATTGCCTTTATGCGCACTTCCACATGAAAACTGAGAAAGCTGCACATCTCTCTGAAGAAATCTCCCCCTTAATAATAATAAGAATAAAGTATAGTGCTTTATAGCCACAAGGTGGTAAGGCTAAGAATCTGGGATAAAATATTACACAGATAACTCAGCAAGGCTTCTGCCCTTCTCTTGAACAATTTTTCTGCAGCCCTGGCAGGCATTAAAACTTGGTGACATTTCATGAGATGCTTTCATGGCTGCTTTTATGATGGGTTAGAATAAGCTCACCTTACTCTTAAAGTATCAGTGATGTATCATTCTTAATAATAAACCAGGTGTTGGCACGATCAAGTTGTCAAGAGTTCAGAAAAATCAAGTTGTTTGCTTCATAAGGCTTTTAAAATATTTTCAACATATTAAAATATTTTCAACATTACCAAACCAGACAAAGTATATATTTCTACTTTCATTTAGTTAATATAACAATAAACAAAAATACTTGATGTCAGCAATTTAAATTTCTTTTGATTAAGTAAGTTGTAGTCTTACTAGCATTAAATAATCAGATCAAGTAATCTGAAATACTGGCTAACTGCTATTAAGGTCCCACTAAAAAGTCCAGAGGAAGATCCAGAGGCACTGTTCTCTTTAATATTAATAAGAAAAACTATTTGAGGGATCAATACTTGGCATTCCTGAGCAATATTATATTGAAATGAAGTAGAGACCCCATATATAGTTATAAAATATGGTTAAGTTTATAGAATGTTTGGAGAAGCTTCTCCTGAAAGTGTGCCAAATCAATGAAGTAGCCTCTGGAGAGGGTCAGTCTAGCTTGCCTCGATATGCTCATAATGATAGCAGTGAATATGAGGAATCATCTGAAAGTGTGTCATAAGTCAAGGGATTTCCACATGCTGCGTTAGCAAAGATAGTGGTGAGTTCTTGTTTATGGCGCAGAGTACTATCACTACGTACTGAAATGTTCTATAACATATTGTCTGGGATGAAAACATTAGAGAAGTAAGGGTGTCAGAGAATATTGCACACATTGCAAAACCTCAGAGGGGAGGGCAAGAAGAAATGTCTTTGTACTATGTTCCTATAAAACTGTCTTGCAAACTGGTCTCTGGGTCCTTGGCTCTTTGGAAGTTATTCCAGCCAAGTGCCTGCGTGCATAATTTAATAAATCTCTTTTTCCTTATCTTTTGGTCTCTGAGTCTCAAAATTCCTGCTACAGAGTGGAACAGTACATGCTGTACACATAGGTATACATTGATTGTTCCTTGTCAGTAATGAGAGCGCATTCTAGAGAAATAGTATCAGCACAATGTGAAGAAGAACTCCTATGAATGAATCTGGACCTATCTTATACAGTAGCATGAATTATCTTTTACCAGCTAGTTTATTGTACTACTCTGGACTGCAATATCCATTATCCCCAGCCAGCATGGAGACTGCTCACAAAGTTAATAAGAACATAGCCTCGCAGATACGAACAGGTGATTTGCATCATGAAATTAAGGCCATGGACCCATGGACCCAGCTCTCATTTGAAGACTGACCACAAGGGATTTTGCTGATGCAAAGCAAATCCAGTGTGTATCCACATCACACAATTATAACAGTTTGATAGTCCTTTAACTGTTCTGGTTCTATCCTACGGAAGTCTGGAATTCATAGTTCAGTGACAGACTCAAAATGCCGAGCTAGAAAACCGTAGTACTTACTCCTCTAAAGTCCAGCAATAGAGCTCTCTAGCAGATAATTCATACCACATCAAACAACAAATTCCAGGATTCCATAAGATGGAGTTAGAAAAGTTAAAGTGCTATCAAACTGCTATAAGTATATAATATGGATATACACCTGAGATGGTAAGTTGTCAACAATACTTTTTGGACTCACCTGAACTAAGCAACCATCCTTAATTTATTAGTTAGTTAAATGTATATTCCACCTTTCTCCCATGGTTGGGAATACAAGGAAGCTTCTGCCATAATTTTAAAGTCTAGCACTGGTAAAAATACACTAGAATATGCATATTAAAATACAAATTATATTGGTGATACCATAAAAACAAAGGTTAAGCTAAAGCTTCTTTTACAACAGTAACATTAAAATATCTTAAAAGTCCAGCTCATTCATTTAAAACCCATTTGTGTCAGACACTGAGCTGCTGAAGGCATGCTTGAATAGAGAGGTGCTTTCTCTGCCAGAAGGACAGCCAAGAAGAAAGGGCATCCACAGTTTGGGATAAGTCAGTGGGAAGACCCTGTCTTATGTTCTCACCACACATATTTCAGAAGGTGGCAGTGAGACCAACAGAAAGGCCCCTCCTGCAAGTCTGGGCAGGCTTGTATGGAAAATATACTCCATAAGATAATGTGGATCCAAATTGTATTAAGCTTTATAGGTCTTAATCAGCACTCCGATTTGTGACTGCAAATGCACTGGTAGTTTCTGAGGTTTTGTGATGGAGGAGTTATGTGTTCGATGTCAGGCAGCCTAGGTCAACAGTCTAGGGGTAGTACCCTTACCATTTCTCCACTTCATAGTAACAAAGGGCTTGTAGATGCATTGTTGTACCATCAGACTCATAGACAGAAGCCTTTAGACATGCAGAAACTACTATACTCTTGTTGCTGTTGTTGTTTATTTTTCCCTGGACCTTTGATGCCCACCATCTAGAACCAACTGCAAAACTGCAGGATCAGAACTGGAACTCAGAAATCCTTGCATACACAGATCCATTCCTATCTTCTCAAATATTCCTGATTGCACTAGTATGATGGAGGAGAAAAGACTCAAAGCATTGAAAGTCAGAAATCCTTGTTGATCTAATGCAAATCACTCACAGATCAACCAACAAAGCTCATTTCAATGCTTTGGGAAGTTTCTTTTTAGATTACAATTTCTAGAATACCTACTCAGTGTTGGAGCTATGGTTCAAATAAGTACCTTTCCCAACCTCTGAACATGCATCTATTGGTTAATTCACCTTATATCCATCCTTTCTCTAACTAGCCCAGGAGTGGACAACTGAATGGCAGCCAGGGTTGATTTTTCTCCCTAGATTGCCCTGTAGGACACACACACACACACACACACACACACAGAGAGAGAGAGAGAGAGAGAGAGAGAGAGAGAGTGCAAGCCCCAGTGCCTCCATTTTCCTCTGCAGTCTATTTCACAATGGCAATAGGAAGTTGCATCACTTCTTGTCACCATTTTGAGAGGGATGGTAGGGGAAAATAGTAGGATTCCGAGGTAGTTGTTGTTGTGTGCCTTCAAATTGTTTCTAACTTATGGTGACCCAAAGGCCAACCTATCACAGGGTTTTCTGGAGCTGACAGTGTGTTAAGTACTCAACGTCACCCATGGCCAAACAGGGAATTGAACCCTGGCCTCCAGGGTCACAGTCCAATGTTCAAACCACTACACCATGCTGGCTCTCTTAGAGGTAGTTACTAGCCACTATTTCTGTCCTGACACTCTAAAAAATGCTCACTTTTTGTAGCTTCACTCATTCTGAGACAAATAGTAACAAAAACACAAGACATGGACTGTGATTCTGCCCTACTCCACCAGTCAGCTGATTTTTTTTAGGTCCATTTTTTTTTTTAGGTCTTGTATTTCATTCACTAATATCCCGAAGTCACACTGGCTTCCGCTCAGGGACAGAATAATGTATTATTCTGCAGAACAGCTTACCCCAGCTGCAAGATAGTAAAATAGATTAGCATCTTCATCACATCTCTCACCCATTTTTCTTACAGACAGATGTTTCCACAAATTATGTATACAGCATGATCTCATATCTTCCAAACATTTACGATTCAAACGAGCATCATCAACACACATATTTCACAGAAGTTTGAGATGGCTACATATTACAGGGCATGGCTCCCCACCACACAGATCCACTTGAAGAAAAGTGATCTTATTTTTGAAATGTATCTGTTAATAAATATATACACACATATACATACACACTCTAATGTTGAGAAAAGTGGCTACATGAATACTATACATACACAAGAATACAAGTGTATATAGAAACACTATGCAGTCATTATCATCTTGCAGTTATTACATGTCTTCAAATAAACTCTGACTTACGGTGACCCTACCTTAGAATTTTCTTGGCAAGAGATTTTTTTTTCCAGGTAGTCACTGCATTTTATTGGAAAACATTGATATAATTTTATTTTCACTATAGTCAAAGAAGGTTTGCTATTGCCTTCCCCTAAGGCTGTGTGATGTGCTCAAAGTTTCCACATCTAAGCAGGGGTTTGAACCCTGCTCCCCCAAGGTTCTACTTCAGCAGCCAAGCCACTACACCATACTGGCTCTCAATTATTATCTAGGCAAGTTCAATCAACACATGAAGAAGGTAGTCAGCTAGCCCACCCCTTCCTCCATCAGTTCCTCCATGCTCTTTCTGGAGAAAGCAATGAACTGAATAAGGTAGCTTCCCCTACACACAGAAAAATCTTGATGAAGTTGGGGACTGAACTGGAGGGTTGGTTCAATTATGTGGTGAATGCCCATGCCTAGGAAAAGCTCTCTTATTCAGACTTGTTGCTTTCCACACAAAAAGAGCAGGGGAATAAATCTCTGGTCTCCAAGGCTGTAGTCCAATACTGCCACAACGTCATGCTGGCTGTCACTATAAGGGTACAGGGATATATACCTGTACCAAAAAAGATCTTCTATGGAGTGTGCCTGTTCATAGTTTGCTGATCAG
This sequence comes from Ctenosaura bakeri, assembly GCA_948474755.1. Lineage (NCBI taxonomy): Eukaryota > Metazoa > Chordata > Lepidosauria > Squamata > Iguanidae > Ctenosaura > Ctenosaura bakeri. Next base: position 101,615 of record CAOLHI010004402.1, on the reverse strand, counting down.
CACTTTGTCCTCTGCTTTGACATCATTTAATATGCCATGCACATGGACAGTGGCACCAGTTGGAGCACGCAGAGGAGGGGAGGAGGCGAGAGTAGGTGGAGGGGCAGTGGCAGGGCTATGGCACACGGGGGGCAGGACTACAGTGCACGGGGCCAGGGCTACGTCGTGTGGGGGTGGGGATACAGTGGTTGGGGGAGGTTAGGCAAGTAGTGGCAGAGCCCTCAAAAATTGCTGCTGGGGCACACTGTCCCCATCTCCCCCCATCGCTACACCACTGCACATGGAACATGTCTCTCTCTCTCTCTCTCTCTCTCTTTCACACACCCACACATACACTTTAAGGCTCTTCCCTTCAAAATTTTTGAACTTCTGTGAACCTACTATTCCTGTGTTGTGTGTGGATGCTGCCATCTTAGCTACAAAACCATATGAGTTCACTAATCAGATATTCTCTATGCTGCAGAAATGGTGGGATATTTCAAGTAGGGGGCATCTGTTACCTAGTTCAAGGGAGGAAAACATTTTTTTGTCTAAGGGACGAAGTTCCAATTTGGGAAGGGTCCTGGGAGCTGCATTACATCTCTGGTCAAGGCCAAGAGCATAGGTGCCAAGCCAGAACAACATCGGAGAGGCCACATGCAATACTACCAATCTCAACAATTTCTTACCAAGCTCAGCTCCATTCTATGCATATCTTCTCAGGAGTAAGCCCTAAGCCAACAGTTTTCAAGGAAATCACGGGTCAGTCCCATGTATTCAGTAGATATTTAAAAGACCCAGCTATTTTAAAGAGCGATACATTCAATGTTTAAATGCCTTTAAATCACCTGTCTCTGATTACTGCACAACACAAACAAATAAACAAAATAAAATATAAATAAACAAACAAACAAAACAAGAGTTTTTGCTTTTCTTCAACCCTAACAGATAGAGCCTAGCTCTTATCTCTGATCGGTGACTGAAGATAAGCCTAGCACTAGAAGGAAAGGGGCACAGCTCCTTTGGTCACTGGTGGACCAAATGGAGAACCACTGTAGGCTGAAGAATCCCCATCCCTGGCCTAACTGGCTACTATTTACAGACATAATGCTTTTATTATTATTATTATTATTTATTTGTATCCCACCTCTCCATATGGATCGAGGCGGCGAACAACTTACAAATAGCATGTATTTCGGTACATTTCTTATACAGAAAACCAGCTCTTGTCTCTGATCAGCAAACAGTAACAGATATTTTGCTTTTCTTCAGCACCAAGCAGACAAATCCCAGCTCTTATCTCTGACTGGTGATTGCCAAGAAGTGCAGCACTGGAGGAAAAGAGGGTAGAACCTGCAAAAGCAGATGGAGAACCACTGTAGGCTGAAGATTCACCATCACTGGCATAATTGGTAATCATTTGCAGACAAATGTGGTGACATGATTTTGAATAATTGCCTGTGTGAAATGTATGTGAAATGTACGTGTGAACCCCTGCTTTGTCTATAATAATCTTAAATTAAAACATTAATAAACAGTAGCTTTGTTTTTTAAGAAAAATCCCTTAGAAGTAACTGAATAATATAAGCCTCATTTTCTCAGTTTGAAGCCATTTGGTGCTCCCACTGAAGAAAACAAGGACTTTTTTGTATCTAGGATATTAATTTCATCATAAGGAAGATACATAAGTGCCAGCGTTTCACCTTTCAGATGGATTGCTTAAGTCAATTTTCCTTAAGTCACTCCATTCACTGGAGGCAGAGGTGTAGAGAACCTTCTCACTAGACTTTTATGAGGCCCCTTGGGTTTGCTTTCATTCTTTGTTTCACTGCACGCATGACTTATTGACTTACAGTAGTTCTAACCGCTAAAGTCCATGAGGCTTGTAAATATTATGTGGTATCTTTAAAGTTATAACCTTCTTCTAGAGGGAAACAGCTTCCCTGGAAAGAAAGATATATAGAGAAAAGGCCTGGAATTTAAGGCCACAGTTCACTGCTGCTTCCCTTAAAGCAGAAACTTAATTCTTGACTACATCAAAAATACCTCCTTCTGCAATTGCCAAATTCATCATACAGCTATAACAATGATGAGCATGCTCCTGTCCCCTACCTGGAGAATGTTATGTTTTACACACTCTCACACGTGGCCTACTATGAATGGTAGCACTGAATAACTACCCTCACACTAGATGTATTGTATCCAAGGCTGACTGTTATGGTAGGCAGAACGAAGCAGCCATCTCATACGGGACATGCTGTGGCTGTGTGTACAGGTAGAGAAGCTTGTCCATTTCTTCTAAGCCACTTAACCACTGTCATCTGTGGAGGATGGAGCTACACATGCCACCAAGCCCGCCCTGTACCCTCCAAGGCTAGTTTGAGATCCTCAGGTGTAGTCAAGGACACCATTACTATTGTCCTATTGTTGCTGTTGTGTGCCTTCAAATCATTTCTGACTTATGGCAACCCTAAGGCAAACCTACCACAGGGCAGGATTAGTTCAGAAGAGATTTGTCTTTGCCTTTTTTTGAGACAGAAAGAGGGTGACCTGCCCAAGCTCACCCATGGCCAAGTGGGGATTTGAGCCCTAGTCTCCAAAATTGCAGTCCAGCACTCAAACCACTAAATCATGCTACTTCTCTTTAAGTAAGAATCAGTGTTTGGTCTGCTGACTTTTGTACAAGGAATGTTGGGGTGGCAGGATATCATCTTGTCCTTTGCCTCAGGAGAAGCCATGCCCTGATTCGAAGGGAAAAAATGTGCTTTTTCATGTGTGACTCCAGAAGCAGCTGGGTGAGGGGGAACAGGAAAGCCTTGCAGGGATTGTGGGGCAAGCTACATGTAACTAGTGAGCTACCTATTGCCTACACTTGACCTGGTGGAATGGCTATGAACTGTAATGGTGAGCTGTCACCCATTGCAAATGTTAAACACAGAGGTATCAATCAGTTCAAGATTTGAGAAGATCCTTTGCTTCCACTGTTGTATCTTGTACAACAGATGAAAAGGACCATATACGCCCTGAATTTGGACCCGTGACTAACCAACAGAGCGTCATGTATACCCAATGGCATTTAATCTTTCATGGTTCCAGTGAAATGCTGAGACTATCACGAGTAAAAATGTCAAACTAAGGCTCAGTACAGGAAAAAGGCAGGGCAGATTCTGGTAAATTCAGTTCACCAGCATTGAGACTGCTAAAAAAGAAAAAGCAACTTTTTAAAAAAGAGGTGAGGGTAAGAGTCCAAACAACAAATAACAAACAGATGATGTGGCTTCCTCATTAACTGTGCAAAGACTAATGATAAAATTCCATTGTGGTAATGGGGTGTGAAAAGGGAAATTTGCAAGAAAAGCTCTTTGGAAATTGCTTTGTGAAAGAGGACAGAGTGACTTTCAACTCACACAGAATAAAGTGGAATAGGGCCAGCTCTACCATTAGACAAAGTGAGGCAGCCACCGTGAGCAGCACACACTGAAGGGCAGTGAGCAGACAGCGCTATGTGTGGACCATGCAGTTTGCCCTGTTCTCCCTAAGGAAATCTCCTACTCCTTTGTCAGTGCTGGAGAAACACTAAACTGCTTGCCTGACAAGCTTTTGTACCTTGATGGTGGGAGAGGGAGAGAAGACACCATGTTGCATCAAAATGTCTTTAGCTTCCAAGTGAAGATAAAACATGGACAAAAGTGAAAAATCTACACTTTGTCCAATGAGGTTATCAAAAGTGAACTTCCAGGATCCAAGTACTTCCATATAAACTGGAGGGGAAAAAACCCTCTTCCATTTAATGTTAACAGTTTGTGGGAATGTAGTTCATGGTACAAACTTAGATTCAAAGAAAAACTTCACCTGGGATCAGTTGATGTTTCACAGCTCTGTACCATGTCCGACATATAAGAAGCAGAAAGCAGATGACGGAAAAGCTATTTTGGGACTACAGCTCCCAGAATCCTCAAGCCAGCATGGGCACTGTCTAGGTGATGCTGGAACTTAAAATCCAAGACTGCAGATACCCCAATGGCTTCTACCATTTTAACCTCAGGATACGAAGTGTGCTTTTTCTTCTCTTATTCAAACTGCAGATCCTCTCTCCACCATGGAAAAGAGGAATAGAACAAACAGAGCTTGCCTTGCCTCTTAACAAGAAACAGAAGATTCCGCCAAGCTTCACTGTCATACCAAACCCAAACTTTACTTTCCTTGAGAAGTAAATATCTCAGTTGGTTCCAAATGCTACTAATGGTGTAACTAACAAATTATTCAAATCGGATCAATTTTTACTAACCAACTAAAGTTGTCACTAGACACTTAAAGACTACTATCAAAACTGCAAATGACCAAATGCAGAAGCATTGTAATGTATCTTCATACGTCACAACAACTTATAACATGTACCAGTTTTTTTTTTTTTTTTACTTTCATTGCAACATGATAGGACTCTTTAGACTAGGAATTTTGGAAAAACAGAATTGCTATGCACAGTGATCCTTACCCATAGGGATTCTGGTGTCACTATGTGTCTTCATGTCAACTCCATCTCATGGGGATCCTCTCATAGGTTTCCATTTTTACTCAGATTTACTCAGAAGTGGTTTGCCATTGTCTTCCTCTAAAGCTGAGAGATTTCCCCAGAGTCACACTATGGGTTTTCATGGTTGATCAGATATTCAAACCCAGGTCTCCTGGCATCCTAGTACAGCACTACACCATACTGATTCTCAGTGGAGCTTCATGCATGAGGTCCTTACACATTAAACTGTGATTGGGATCAGAAGTGGCATGTGGGTGATTCTATTCATCCCTCTGGTTATGTTCTGATGCTACAATAAACTATGTTCATGACTAGGATAGGAAATCATAGGCAACCTGTGGAACTCTGATCTGACCCTTAAATGTCTTCTGTTATATCACGACAGTCCAAGATAAGAGGGTACAAAAGATTTGGAAACTCTGAGATGAAACCAAGTCGCCTCTTGCAGCCAAGGAAGCTGTTGCATAGAACTGAGATATGCCTTGAAGCCCAAGAAGTCTTCAGGCTTACTCTTGAGTAATGCCTAGCATTCGGATGTCCTTTGTATACTTGATGGTAGGGGGGAAAAATCAAAAATGTAAGAATTACATCCAGTGCTGCTCACTTTGTTTTTGTCCTGCCCTGAGTTCTTAGCTCCACCTATTGCAGAAATGCATCCTGAGGACCCCTCAGAACTGGAATTCAGCCCTGGGGAGGAAATAACTCCTAATTCATGACGACAGGAAGGGCACTTAGCAAGGATAGCAGCCACTTTGAAAAGCTGTGGATTCTTGCACAGCATGTTGCAATCTGAATGAGATAAACAAAGGCCATTACCTCTGTATTTTGGCTTCTTTGATGACTGGAACTCAGACACTCACACACACACACATTCTGTTTTTCCATTTCCAAGCAAGTCACATATACAAAAGCCCCACACATGAACTTCATTTGCTGCCCAAACTCAGGTTTTTCAGAAAACATGGCAGTTCTCAAGAACAAACAGAATAGTTTTCAGGTTTATTTTCTATGTAGCCTTATGTTTCCCAGATGAGTTGTTTAATCTCCACAGTTAAATTTCTTGGGCAGAAAGAGAAAAAAACACAGAGTTGTGTTTGTTTCCAAATATGCACTCCTATAGGGAGATAATGGCATTCTTCAGCTCTCATACCTACATTCAATCAGACAGGGACAATTAATTTTTCACTCAGGAGAGAATTTATGAAGCATTATGAGGCGACACGAAACATTTCTCTTTTCCCACAGTGACAGTTACCCAATTCATTACCACAGGACACAAACTCATTATCTCAGGATGGAAGTCTCGCTGTCCTTATTTATATAGCACCATAAAAGCAGCGTTTTACTTTACAAGCATAAAGACAATGCCCATGTTTTGAAAACAGGCCTAATTTTACAGTGTTCCTGCATACTGAACACTTAAATAGCTTTTCCCCCCCATAATTATGTTCTTTGAAGTCAGATACATGCCCACTAACTATCACTCAACATGAGAAGAGACTATAGAATGACATATCATACTTTGAAAGTCACTTTTGTTGACTCTTCCATATCTAAATATACAATATGAGCTGATGCTAAGCCATCATCTTTGTCCACCAGAGAAGCTCTCAAAATTTCACTCTTAAAATTGTATGTTATATTATACTACATATATTATACTATATTATATTATATTTATGTGGCTTCAAGTAACCTGTCAACCTATGGTGGCCCTATGAATTTCAGAGGATTATGTTAGGCAAGGAAAACTCAGAGGTGGTTTTGGCAGATCCTTCCTCTGAAATATAGCCTACTGTACCTGGCATTCATTGGCAGTCTCCCATTCAAGGTACCAAACAAAGCTGACCTTGCTTGCTTTCAAGATTAAAGAGAGTCTGGAGCCATTAGGGTATTTAGACCCATTTTATATTCTGTTATAGATACCCCACCTTTCTCTCAGCAAGGGACATCCTAGTGGCTTACAAAAATTTAAAGCAAAGTGCAGCTAAAAATATTATAACAATTAAAAACAACTGAACAAATTTTATTTTTAACAAGCACATAGTTAAAACAGTATAAAATACATTTTAAACATAATTAAAAGATACAGAGATAAAAGCATTCAGAAGATCTTTCTGCCACCTGAATTTAAAGCCAAAACCCTCCCTAAATAAAAAGATACTTGCCTGCTGAGGAAAAAGAGCAGAGAGGGGCCAACCAAACCTCTCACAGAGGAGAGTTCTTCAGCCACTAAGATAGCTGTCTCCCATGTTCTTACCATGCCTGTGATGGTGGTAGGACCAAGAAAAAGCCTCTGTCATATCTAGACTCTGAAGTAAAAAAAACTCTACATCTGTAGCAGAATTTTTATAAACTGGACCTGTCCATAACTCTATCCACTTCATTTTTGCTCAGAGAAGTTGAATTTTAATCTTTTCTTGCAATTGTTTTGACCACACACTTAGAAAGACTGGTTGTGTTTCACTAGCCAGTGGAGAGAGATTTGACACTGAACTTAGACACTTTGGCTTCAGGTTTCTACCTCAGCCACATTCAGATTCATTAGCCACGTTATGAAGCCATGCATGACCACTGAGACCATAGCACCCTCACTCACTCTTGCCAATGTCATGCACCAAGTTCAACACAAAGATCCTCACTCGCTTTGAACCAGAATGCTCCATTAGGTCAGAAACTGGAAACTCTGGTTTAATATTGATTAATATATCAGGAAAATAAATCTGTGAGACTTCTAGGGTAACCGCTGCCTCTCTTTGATGACCCACTATGAGGGGTGGTTCTGCTGGAAAGGGTTTGTGAGGTCTGCTGGAACACTTCCACCAATGCGCTTCTACCAATTCTCAAACTGTATATTGGTACATAAATAAAATACAACAAAATGCCACGAATAACCCCCAATGACCTTCTCAAAGGAAACCAAAACAAAGTAAATGATCCTGTAACTGTATTTTTATTTTGTTTCATTTTTTATTTATGTTACATTACCTGCAGAGGTTTGACTAAAGGGTGACTCAGAAGAAGGATGAAGAAATAATTGATCTTTAAATAAATAATCCCCCCTGCAGAGATGCAGGGTGAATGTAACAATCTTTAATACTCTCAGATTACAGATGAAGAGCTGTGCTCTCAGCACTGTGTACTTAAGAGTACATCTGCATTACACAATTATAATCCTCCCTCCACTTGACAGGTTTGACCTTCGTGAATTTGATTATTCGCAAGATACATGCTTGCCTCTCCCACATTCTCCTCCTCCCATTCTTTTGCATTTGTCACCCCAGGTTTGCAAGGTTTGTGTTTAAAATGGACTTTATTTTCCTTTTGGGTGACCAAAGCACCCTGTGTGTCCTCTCTGCCATGTGGCTGAACATTCTGCCATGTAATGACTGCTGACTGGTCAGGAGCTCTCTTTGCTCCTACCCTTCCCCTCCAGGAAGAATCTCCTTTCTTAGGATGGCAACTGGAAGTAACTAGAATGCCAGAACTCAGCGCTCTGCTTTTCTCCATCTGAAGGGAAAGTACCAGTAAGCTCTTTACCTTGTCTTTTTTCTCTCTCCTGGCAGGTATTCCAGGAACCAAAGACACTGGATAAAACTTTACTGACTGTACATGGACAGTCAGGTGTAGGGGTGGAGCCAGGTCTAAAATAACTGAATTCTTCCCCATCACCACCACTTATGAAATCTCAGTGAAGGGAGAAATTATATACAATAAGGAAAGGAATATCAAACACTCGTCACTGTAGCTTTGATAGTGAATTCCTGTAGCGTTTCTAAGATTCTACTCTTCCAACAGACAACAGCATGCAAAAAGAGTCAGATTAAGTGGCTTGCCTTCTTTACACACACATACACACAATGATCTGTTCTTCTCACTTCTTATAAATCAGGCATCAACTGCTATAAAGAGAGCAGAAAATACAATATTCTGCACATTTTTCATCCTTCTCTCATCTTTACATCCTGTGGGACAATCCTCTATTAATCCGTTACCTTCTCCCCAGTCCCAATGGCCCCATTATATGGTTTTTAAACTCATGGAGATTAGGCTTCCCCCTCAGAAACCCTTTGAAGGTGAAAAGTCTGTATAAATCTTCAATGGATATTTGAGGCAAGGGAAGAACTGCTGTTCTGTATCCACTTACATGGGAATGAGACTTAACAAATATATTGGGACTTCCTCCTCAGTAGACACATACAGGATTGCACTGTTTTGCATTTTTGTTACCGTTTTTTAAAATCTGACTTGCTGAAGCAGACAGATTCAGTCTAGTTCTAGACAGATACCTAGTGATGTTTCCAAGATGGGCATGGAACATCTGTTCTTACCAGAATATAATCACTGGTGGAATGCATGCCTATGAACATGAGGACTTGATTCTTAGTTATTTTAGATGCTGCTCACTAATAACAAATAACATCAGCATCTCAGGACAGGTAATTTGGAGTTGAATCACAATGGGCATAAAAAGGCAGAAGTCATTCCCTCATTCCCAACTGCCCACTACTGAATAAATTATTCATTGTACCTTGTATGTTCATCCAAATTGTTATAGACTATTTGTTTCCAGACAATCAGATTTTTTATGTAAGATGATTGACCCAACAATTTAAGATTAACCCAACAATTAAGGTTGCCAGCATCTTTTTGCGACTTTCTCCTCTGCCTTTAACAGCAGTCTGGGTTAGCACACAAAAGGTAATTAATCAAATTGAGCCATCCCACTTGGGGTGTACTGAAAGAAAGTTTCACCTGATGAACTTCTCCATGTAAAGTATAGTTGGGTCATTCACAAGCTAGAATCCTGTCGGTGTCATTTGTTGTTGTTTCTCATCAAGACAACTTGTGAAGCATGAATGGGAAGCCTCCAAGAGTCCTAGACATCAACTTTCCTCCTCAGGACTTCCAAACTCAGGCCCATGAGTTACTTGATTGAATCAAGCCATCTGTGTTGCATATCCTTTGTATGATTATTTCTCTACTATGAGCTGGATCTAGACTTAGTTGTATTAAAGTTGTTGCTGTGTGCCTTTAAGTCATTTCCAACTTACAGTGACCCTAAGGCCAATCTAGCATGGGGTTTTTTGGGGGGCCGAGTGTGTGTGGCATGCCCAGGGTCGCCCAGTGGATTTCCATGGATGAACAAGGTCTAGAGGTCCCTGGTCTCTAGGGTCATAGTCCAGTGCTCAAATCACTACACCACTGACATTCATTAGACTTGAGACAACCATGACTAACATCTCTCACTGATTTCAGTGGGTTAACCTCTAAGCACAACTAAGTCTAGATCCAACCCAGATGTTCACAGTGTGGTTTACAAGATTTATCTACTTTGTGCTATTTATAGTTTGCCCTCACAACAAAAATTGCCAGAATGGAACAAAGGAAATCATATCAGAAGAATGCAACAAGATTACAGTGGAACATCAGTAAGATGTGGAGTAAGATCAAGAACAATTTTTAAAAAACAGAATTCAGAGGGGACACCCTGGAGAGCTTCACCATCCTCATTAAAAAAAATTGCCCCAGCTTCTCCCTAGGGGATTTAGAGACACTTTTTCCATATCTTTTCTTCTTCCACAGACCATTTTAGACCCAAAATTGTCCTCTTTCACAACAGAAAGTGATTGGGAATTTACTTCCTCTTTACTGCCTTTTCTAAAAAGCTTCTCCTATACCTAAAATGGCCCAAAGTCATGTCAAAAAGGTCATTGCATTCTGTAGAGTTTAGAGGGACGTGGGGGGGGCACAAAAACATCTCTAAGGACACAAGGACACAAAAACATCTCTAAGGGGCTGTATGTGGCCCTCAGTCCACACTTTGCCACTTCTGCTATAAAACATGTCCTATTTTGGTCTAATACAAGCGTAGTGCCATGTCTGACAATGACTAATCTTGAAAGACTGTGCCCTTATATTTAGAAATCTATTTTCAACAATACGTTCTTTAGTCAAAACAAAAAGTTGTTAGATCAAATATGCCAACAAAACAAAACCCACAGGATACTTTAGAGTTAGTCTTAAGGGGCAAGGACCATTATTTTCTAGGCAGCTGTGGGGAAGGAACAATCCTTTGAAGTAAAGATCATCTGGAAAGTATATTCTGAAAAAGGATGTTCTCTGATGTATGGTGACAAGTTCTCTACAAAAAGATGTTTTATATATATACATTCTAACAGCTATGGTTGAGTAAGAGTTGAGGGATGATCAGCAGCAATTTTGAAAGAAAGACCACATATTTAGACTGCTAAATGTAGAGTAAGAAATGTAATGTTATGAGTCCTATTTTTAACCTCTTGTTTTGCAGATTGTGAAGAGAGTGCTTAAGGGACCACGGAAGCAAGGAAGACAGACTTCCTGCTTAGAGGATACTTACATGTGCTGTAATCTGTACTTCAGAGGAAGCAATGGGAAAAACCACCTCTGAGTATTCCTTGCCATAAAAAATCCTATGAAATTCATGGGATTACTATAAGTTGATAGGTGACTTGAAGATACATGCATGCTCACATCCCAGTTCCAAAGTGTAGAATCTAGAGAATAGCTCCCAGAATCGCCCAGGCACTATGATCATTGCCTAAAATGTGACTGTCTCACACACTATTTCACACATTGCCTCAATCTACAATTATAAAGGAGGAAGAGGGGGAGAGTTAGAGACTAACTGGTTTTAATTTTATTTTATTAAACCTAGAGTTAAGGCTCTTTACCCATGATTAAGGAGGTTAGTCAACAATTCAAGACACTTCCTAAAGAAATTGTCACTGAATGTCCATTTTCTCATTCAAATGGTTCATGACTGGCCACTCTGTGCTGCATACAAGCCCGACAACTGGACTGAGGCAAAAGTGGTTTTTAAAATACAAAGCAAACACAGAGTTTCAAATATATTTACACATATTGCATCCTGGCATTAGTCCATATAGCTTCCACTCTGTATCTGTGTTCTTGGTTCACCAATTCAATTGGATGTGTCTATTTGTCTCCACTGGGTGTTGAAAAGGTAGGACTGGGTGTCATTTTGGATACACACTATCTATTTAAAAATGCCTTGATACAATTTGATTGGCGTATCTGAAATGGCAAAGTATGTTTTCAACCAGAATCTAAAACCACAGTTTGAAAGGTTTTGCAAACCATGAAGATACATGTTAAATCAGGAGAGAGCACTATGGGTGGCATGCAGCCCCTCCATGCCCTCACCATTCCCTGGTTTTTAAAACAATGGACACTGAGGTTTACTATTTACTATAATCAATAGGACACTCAATATCCAAGTCAATATCCTAGTTAATCTAGTCCCTTTTAGTTTAGAATCAACGGTCAGTATCAACGTCAAATTCATTAAAGTCCATTAAATGTTCATTTATACATAAATATAAATTCAATAATAATGAAGTATGAACAGGAGGATTAATTGTCAACAATGCATGGGAGCGATTGTAATAAATTTATTATTATTTGAGGAAGAATTAATCTTCAGCTAAGCTTTAACCTATTTAAACAAAAGTAACTGATTTGATCTTAACAAACAAAGTTGCTAACAACAACAACAACAAAATGAAGCCTCTGAGAATTTAGCAAACTTGAAGGGTGCCCCTGGCCCCATGGTAGGTGCCCTTCTCTGTGTGGTTTGGCATCTCTGATTAAATAAACCATATTGGTTGTCTTCCACATCCACTTAAATGACCATTGCACCTGGAGATGAGAATACTTGAGCAGAAAGAAGAAGAAAGCAAAGTCACAGCTCTAAATCATGGTCTGTCTGTACATTTAGATGCTCAGACTACAGTCTGGATTCTAAAGTTTGGTTATGTTGGTTGAATTGATAGACACAAATTTTACACACGAGCACACGCCCACACAATCAGGATGGATGGGGAGAGGGAGGAGGAGGAGGAGGAGGAGGAGGAGGAGGAGGAGGAGAAAGAGAGAGAGATGTAATTTCCAACTTCAATCCATCATGGGGTTTTCTTGAGCTAAGTGTGTGTGATGGCTGAGCGGAGAATTGAACCTTGTTTTCCAGGGTCATAGTCCAACACTCAGATGACTACACCATGCTGTCTCTTAGATGTAGCTATAGATAGATAGATGATAGCTATAGGTATAGATATGCTAACACACAAAATAACATGAAAATGACAAAAGAGATCTAAATGATATGTTACATGAAGCTCTAACACATTTGGCATATCTGGCCTATGACTTAAGGAATTATTTTAAAACTAAGCACATCTGTTAAAGGAAACGACTGCGTTACTTCACTATGGAAACAATATATGAAGTTTTGTTCCTACCATATGAAATAAAAGTTTCATTCATAGGCAATAGCAATATTGCTATTTATTGTCACCAGGAAACAGGTACAAAGTGATGGGTTAATTTAAATCACACAACGTTTGATGCCAGTATAATTTTGACTATCCATACTATGTATTTCAGCGTTTGAAGGTGTGTGACAAAGTATCCAGATGATCAGGAAGAGCTGGAGAGAAACTGCATAACTGATCATAATCAAGTGGGAAGATGGTCATGTTTGTATCAGCCAGAGCTTGGAAAAACTACTCTGCTGGACTCCAGCTCCCATAATCCCCTAGCCAACACGGTCAGGTTCTAAGAAAATGACTTTTCTAAACTCTGGAATCAGCATAAGGCAGTAATGGTGGGTAATGCTGTGTTTAACTACAATATTAGAAATTACAGCTACCACACAACAAGATTTTAAGGGACAAAAAAGACAAATTCTGCAATCATGCAGTCCTGTAATCATAAAACACCCAATTCAGCTAACTAATAAAAATGCAACTGCTCCCAAAGTTGTAGAGAGGACACAGATTAAATATTTTAAAGTCACAGTTTACACCTAGTAACACAGCTGTAACAATCACAAAATCTCTACAGAAACTGGAGAACAAAAGACTTAGTCACGTTAAGAGCAGACTCAATGAAAGCAAGTTAGTCATGACTTAAGTAATATTTATTGCAATCAACATGACTCAGTCTAGAACCAAGACACATATATGTATTCAGAGAATGGAAAAGTTATTTTGGGGGATGACAACAATATGATAGCTACAGAAGCCTGGGAAATCTATTCTTAAAAGTAACTATCTCAAACTGAAGTGGGAGGTAGAAGAGACAGACAGACACAGAGGCAGAACACAGTGCATGCTGGAAGAACTTTTATACAATTTTTAAGTACAATGAATCCAGAAAGACTTCCCTTGTGTGGCATAGTGAAGCAATCTTCTAAATGGATTTTTGAGGATGATGCTGCGGTTCATCAGCTCTTGGCACACAAATTGCAAAAGGTTTCATATGATCTCATTGGGTTCCGCAAAAGTATTAGGAAGTCGAGAGGGTCCTAATTATATTCCTGTCTTAAAAATCTGTGCTGCAAAACATATGGCCAACATTTTTCTTCACAATAGAAAAAAATTAGGCAGTATAATGACCACCTGTAGACTTTATATTGACTGCCCAAACTTTCACTGGCCATAAACCCCCTTCCCCACAAAGATCTCACCATGCAGATAGCTTATTTGCAGGCTTGTCATTTTAGGGGGGGAAATGGGAAGGGACCTCTTCAGGGGAAAAGTTTATTACCTCCCCTAGAACTAAACCAGAGCTTGAAAAATTTATACACTACAACTCCCAGAAACATCCAGCCAGCATGGCCACTGCTCTTATTAACTGAGGAATTCTGGAACACGTAGTCCAAAAAAAGACAACCACCACCATCACCTGAAAATCTAGCCAGTAGCCATGCTGGTTGAAGGATTCTGGGAACTGAATGAAAAAAGAAAACTTTCCCAAACCCTGGCTTTAAAAATTGTGTTGTACTTTTCCTGAGTTACTGCCAAATCTCTAAGTAATTTGATTGTCCTCCTGCCATTTTGCCAATTCCTACTTTCACAGTTAGTCATCAGCTGGAGAGTGGCTTCACTCTCCTTTTCCCAAAACTGACACTTGCACACCTAGGACAGCTGCAGATTTGTTACAGAGGCTGTGTATTTCTTAATCCTCTAAACTACATCTCCAAAAAAACACTTTTTAAAAAGGTCAAATAAAGACAAATAAAGCAGAACTTGCAATGACAACACAGTGGACACATGAAGATTAACTGCTTGGTTCTCTTCACGGTCTACTTCTTAGAGAGTGAGAAGTGCTCAATTGTCTATCAGCTTTCTACCAAATGATGTAGAAGTGCTTCATACATTATCCAGGACCAAAGCCAGATCCATCACATGCAACCACATAAAGCACTGAAAAGCCCTAATTAGGAAGTGTTTACTGCTAAATAATGCCAGGATTGAGGAATGCCTTACAAACAAAAAACCTCCTGATGATTTTCATCCCCTGCATTGTTACCACATACAATGTGGCAATGTATATATAACATTTACAAAACTAAAGAGCTGACAACCAAAAGGGGCTTACAAGCAGCAAGAACCAGCCATTGAAGCTTGTCCTGGCCATCACTGTCCTTCACAAATACTACTGTTTCAACCTAATAGCAATTTAATTGGCCCCAGAGAATTGATAATAGCTGTATTTTCATTTAATTATTTCGTTTACTGAAATTTCCATGATGATCAGCAGTGTGCTATTTAGGATAGGAAATGAGAACCAGTGGAAGGTGGTGGTTTCCATATCAGTAGGGAGGTAAATCCACTCCTGATCTTAGTACAGACTTTAATATAATGATAAAAATGAATAAAATAAGAACTTTAAATTGCTATCCAAGGTGCTGAACTCCTTCCCAAAACAGGTTCAGCACTGATAGTTTCTTTTAATGCCTGACCTAAATTCTGGAGTGAATTCATTGCCCTACTGACATGGAAGCCAACAATTACTATTCACTAGAACATAGCCGATCTGAAGCTGTTTTGAAAAAGGACCCCAAAAGCCAGTTACTGATACAACTTTTTAAATTATGCTGCAAAGAGGAACTAGTTTGATTCCACTGCAACAAGGTCATTGCATCAGTTTGCTACCCCAGAAGCCTTCGTAATCTACCATCCTCACTTTAAGCTATGCCTGCATATCTAGTACTTTCTGTACCAAGTTTTTAAGAGGCTTTTACATGTGAACTTTTGAATTTGCACATACACTGAGTGCATTGAAAAGCTGTACACTTTTAGCATATTGTGCTCCACAGTGTTATCTTCTGCTGCTGCTATTTTAATACCGAATTTTTAAGGTGGAATTTCTTTACCATTTTTATAATTTTGCAATGTTATTGTATTTCAGTCTTTTACTGTCTGTAAGCCACACATAGTACACTACTACTGGTATACTATGTGTAAAATTAAAAATAAATGCCACTGTATAGATACTTAATTTACAGCTATTCTAAAGGATACCAGCATACCTCACTAATACAGCCTCTGAAGAAGCTTCTTTTTACAATGTCTTTTTATATTTGCTCAGCCCCTCCACATTTTCTTCTTTGTCCTCTGTCTAGCTGGGAGTTTTTAGAAGCATTGGCATTATGATGATGATGAAGGTGGGCTGGAGAAACATGGACATTTGGTGTCAGGTTGTAACAATGTGTCTGCAGTAGACAATGTAATAAAGCTTGAGCTGGGAATGAATGGAATTCTTCTCTAGCCAGTCCCACTGTAACTATGTGTTCCTGCTTACAACAGCTAAGATAAACTGCAGCTACCTTCAGTATCCCTTATTAAGTATATGTGAACATCAGAACAATGAGAAAAGGAAAAGCATATATGCCTGGCACGCCAGTCCCTTGCAGCATATGAAAAAAGCAAACCAGGAAACATAGGAAAAGTGGATGCTGATGAAAAAAAATCTGAATGCATTTTGGAAGAAATTCCGTTTTCTGCATGTTTTCCCATCCCTGGTTTAGATAGGGCATAAGGGTTTTTTTGACAAGTTTTTTTTTTTCAGAGAGGATTTGTTACTGCCTTTCTTTAAGGCCAAGAGAGTACGACTTGCCCAAGTGAATTTCCCTGGCTGAGCGGAATTCAAACCCTGATGTCCCAGGCACTATTGCACCATGCCAGCTCTGCCCAGTGACGGTTACTCCCAAATAAATGCCATAGCTTTACAGCCATGATCAAAGGATGAGACTGTCTTTTCCTCTCCACTGCCATGTTTTCATACAATAAATTTCCAGTTCTCTTAATAGAATATTTTGTCTGTTCATCCATGAGACAGAAAACTCCATACAAAAGGAGTTTTCATCTGTATTGTGGTAGTAGTACTTGGTGTACCCTTTCTGGATCTCTTATTGAGCACACATTTCTTGCATTACCTGTTACGGTGTCTGGGTGCCTTTGATGTCAGCCTTTGAATATGTGTGTTTATTATATAGTTTCCTGCTGGGAGCTGACTCAATTATAGTCTCTCTATCTGTCAGGATGACCATGAAGGTGAGAAAAATCAAACAAGTGAATAGAATGGGAAATAAAAGGAGCATCAGACCTAGAGAAAGGCAGAAAACTGTCCATCAACATCTACTGTTGGGTAATACCTTTACTTATTAGACAAAAGGCTGAAGTGTGCAAGATTTCCTATTCTCCAGATTTCTTCATCTGGAGAACTTGAATGATTGCAGGTTTCTGTGACATTTTTATTAGTCCTGACACATGTATTTCCCAGATTTAGAATTAGAATTTGTTATATCCACAGATCAGCACAGCTACACCTGTTTTTAGATGCCAAGCAAATGTACAAAAGTTCCTGAGGAAGCCCAAAGATGCTATCCAGAAAAGATCATGCTAGCTCCCAACATCATGGTATTTCCAGACCTTGCAAAAGTTACTTTAGACAATTTCCAGAATCACTCAGCCAGCAAAGCCAACAACCATGGTGGCTGGGGGACTATTAGAGTTGTAGTCCTAAAGTGCATCATTTCCAAGATCTACAAAATCAGTGCAAAATATAAACAGTAACCCCTGACCCTTTATATTCATTGGGCTAGGCCAGGTTAATAATTGGAATCCTGAAGTATATGCCTACTGAGAAATACACCACACTGAGATCAGTGAGTCATGACCATTGAGTCACGATTTAACCTTCTTCACTGATATCAATGGATCTAATTTAAGATGGATCTAGTCTATTTTAATTTAAGTTTTGCAATGTAATACTGCTATATTCAAACATGGTCCTTTGATCAATTGAATTTATAAATCATCTCAACCCACTTGCCTTCATTAAAATCTCAAAAGCAACCCAAATGATTTCCCAAGAAAGTAGACAGTTCCTAGAACAAACAAAAGCAAACCCAGAGCTCAGCAAGTGCTAACTGGATCTACCAATCAGCAGTTTCCTGGGAGATGGCAAGCACCATTCTTGCTTGAACAGGGACCTCTCATATAAAAGGGATCTGCCATCACATCTCCAAAGGCAAAAAAGAAGGAAGGAACAGGGAAG
The DNA here is from genome assembly GCA_948474755.1 of Ctenosaura bakeri. NCBI lineage: Eukaryota > Metazoa > Chordata > Lepidosauria > Squamata > Iguanidae > Ctenosaura > Ctenosaura bakeri. Next base: position 83,695 of record CAOLHI010004402.1, on the reverse strand, counting down.
AGGGAAGGAATGTGGCAGCACCTTTAAGACTAACTGGTTTTATTTTGTACTGCATCCAAAGAAGTGGGTTTATATCTACAAAACTCATGCTAAAATAAAATCCAGTTAGTCTTAAACAGTGCTGCCACATTTTTTTCCTCTCCTCTTTATGCTGCAAGGGATTAACACAGCTACTTTGAAAACTACAACAATGGAAATCCCCAAAGGTGTCACCCACCAATTTTTCTGTCCCTCTCATCTTCTCCAAGTCAAATATCAGTAGATATGTTGCTGAAGAAAACAGGAAATAATGATCTAGATACCAAACAAGATTTATAACATGCGAAAACATAAATAATCATCTGGAAAAATCTTCAGAAACATTCCACCACAAGATTTCTGAAAGATCATATGCGTGTGCCTTCATCCATAAAGCAAGACCAAAAAACCTCCCAAAAGGAACAGCTCAACTGCAGTAGTTCCACTGATTAAACTGATTTTTCCCCCCTTTGGGCTCTTTCATCCTTCACAAATTACAGCCTTCTCCTCCAGAATTAAAAGCACACAAAGATAGATTATTTATGAAAATAAAATCACAGCATGAAATAGCATGGCTTTCTTCAGATCTACTCTATATCCTGATTGACAAGCATGGAATCCGCAGGCACTCAACAGGCCTGTCAAACAATGTCATTCAGCATTCAGTTGCTGTCTCAAAACCCTATTCCTTGAACATTTCAGGACACACACATAAAAATACTATTTTCAGAGGCGTGAGGAGAGATGCAGCCCATCTGAGTTATGGAGACACACAGGCAGACCCAGCCAAGTCATACTTAATTTGTTGGAGGCATGGTGGGAGCAACAGAAAAAAGAGCTCCATTCCGTTCACCCCAAAACACAGGATGGCTGTAGGGAGGAGAATTGTGCATGCCAGGGCTCTCTATCCTTTTGTGACACCCACAAAGTGTAACAAGTCTCCATTGCTATTCACATAAAGGCATGAGCACAACTGGAAATGCACAGAGCCCCTTGATCCTAAGGCTATGGCCAAACATTTATTCAGGCAGTCTTGAAAGCATGCTGGAAATGGACCAAAACATGAATGAAGAAGCAGTTGTCTCTCACAGAATCACAGAAAAAGGTGCCATGCCATGCCATGCCCCATGGCTGCTGCTCCCTGCTGGGGAATTAAAACAAGCCTCTCTCTTTCTCACATGCACAAACACCTCCCTACTCATTTTTCCCAGATGCACACTGAAGCTCAGTTGCAAAATTTTGAGCTGGACTTTAAAACCGCACCCCTACGTAGAAGCAGAGATTGTTGCAGAGAGTTTCTCTCTGGCCCATCACAGATCTCAGGAACTTCATGCTGATAAATGAACATTCTAGATTTGAAAGAAGGAAGATGGACTGTCTTCCCCTCTTTTTACCCTAAATCTTCTCTTTGTTCCTATTTTCACCTTTCTCCCTCATTATTCAGGTTCTTTCCTTCTCAGGTCTCCTTTCTGTACAACTTTACACAAGGCTGAATTACACACAAGGCTGCAGTTAGTAAATCTGCCACCTCATCTAGTTCCATTTTGTCTTGCTTAGGCTGTAACGCATGTAGGTGGACAGTTCCTCTTTGATTTTAAAGACTGAAAGCTTGTTAAGACAAGGTTCTGATAAAAAGAAATCTCTATTGGCTGGGGACACTCCATTCCCCCATCTAAAATGGCTGTGTTCCAAATGTCTGATCTACCCAGTACTGCCCATCGCGATGGTTTTTCCAAGATCACTATCACAGATAACAACGTGATCTTAAAAACATTTTCCTTTAGCTACATTGACTGAGGACAGCAAAGTAGAAACAGAGGCAAAGAATGAGCAGAGAAATTTAGCACTTAGTTAAGAAACACATTCATTGCAAAGCAGGCAGAACAGAACATTTGAATTTTAAAATAACTGTCCTTGTTCAACACACCAGTTTCTGAGAAAACCATGAGTCACAGACACCAAAACATACACAGACACTTGGATTTGGTGACAGAGTTACAGAGCAGGGTGGGGAGTTTTTGGTCTCCAGATATTTTGATAGACAGCTCCTAGGAGCCCTGCTCAGCACCAACAGTGGTAAAAGATTGTGAGAACTGTAGCACCCCCATACACACACACAAATTTGAAGGGCTAATAGTAATAGACTGGGAGAGCTGTAGCCTAAAATACCAGAATGGCCAAAGGGTCCCCTATCTCAGTTGTAAAAGTTTCAGTAGAGTATGAGGAAGTCTGATTTTCCATGCATCTTTCCTGAAGCCTCTAGCCCCTCACTACACAAAGAGGCTTGACACAGACATGGAAATACACTAGGTTCCCCTTGTCATGCAACATTGCTTTGGCCACTTTTGTTTACTGGTAGCTGTTGTCAATTAATTTTACTTGTATCTTACCTCCCACCACCACCAAAAAAAAATTGAGACTCAAGGCAATAACTGCTAATAACATTAAATATAATTTAAGGCAGTAACTGTCTGCAGAAAACAAGATATGGCAGATAGGCATTTAGCTTTGAGAGCAGACCTGTGGGGTGACTGTTCCCCCCAAGCCCTGCCTTCAGTCTGGAGTCCTGAGGGGTCTGCCTAGCATCCTTTAGGGTACTGTCTACTTTCAATAAAGGACATTGCAGACAATATTACTGCCTGGTGTGCATGATTTACTGATGCAAGTGTCCAGTTACAATGTCCTTCTCCTATTAATCAGGGGGCTCCTACTATACTGTCAAAAACAATCAAGGCATAATTGTCAAAAATGTAGAATTAAAAATAATTTTTAAAAAACTGCTTAAATCTAGTACAGTTAACAATACAGCACCCTATTAAAAGTCTTCCTTTACAAACATTCAGTTCCTGAAAGCATGTCTGAATAAAGTCTGGTTCTGTTCCAACCCAAACCAGCAATTAAGCTGGTAAACACGTCTGTCTTAGGAAAGAGACAAGTGGTGAAGGAACAGCCATTTACTTACATTTTTGTCCTCTTAAAAAGCACAGCAAAAGAGCCAGTTTTTAAAAACCAAACAAACCTCAACACCGCTATAACCCAAGCCTCCCACTTCCAACCCCTACTTTTGTCAATGAGTAGCCATTTACTTTCCCATGTGGGGAAAGGAAGCACTATGTCACATCGTGATGGGAATGGGCAAACTCCAGGGATCCAGGAATCAATTTGTCACCCACAGGATCCAATGGAGGCTGCATTGACGTTCCAAGAAACAAAGTAAAATGTCTACTTCCCATTTAGTAAGAGAAGGTGGTTAAAAAATAGGGTGAATGGTTACTCCTCGTGGCTTCCTTTTTTAACTTAACTTTTTACTCAACAAAAAGTCTCTGCCTGTTTTCAGTGGGGACTCCAGAAGGTATCTAGGGGGTGCAAAAATACCCAGGAAGGTGCATGATTCCCACTCCCTGATCTCTAAATGTTTCGCCCCATGCGTACTATATAAGAGTTAGAAATATTTACTCAGCGGCTAATCTCTTCACAAAATTGACAACTGCTGATTGTGTCAGAAAGGGTTAACAGCCTTCTGCTGCCTCACAGTAATAGTTACTCATACTAGTGATAATGAGAGAAGCATCAATTATCTGGGGGTGTAGGTGAAGGATCTCCATCTAAGAAGAACAACCCTATACAAAGAACTGTAGCTGCAGAGAAAGCTTAGAGAGAGTCTATTAATTTATATGTTAATTAAGCTGCTCTTTAGGCTCTACACACTGTGCATAAGGGGGGGGGGCAGAGAGAAGAGGAGGAGAGCCAAACAAGAGCAGACTGAGATGTGCACCTGTTTCCACAAACCAAAAACCAAGGAAATGTGAAGCAAAGAAGTTCCCATATGTTATTCCTATACATTGGTGGCCTTGGAAAACTGCCAAAGAGCTGGCCAACTGTTCATTGCCTGCAAAGCTACTCATGATAACAGATGCCCATTTTTGCTTTTAGAAGGGCCATTGATTTTAATGGAGACCTAAAGCCACACATGTCCTTAGAGATGACTGAAAGCTTGAGGGTTTCTTTCTGAGTCTTTCTTGTCGTGCCTGTAGAATGGGCTGCAGTTATCAGTCTCAAGACTGCAGCAATCAGACACAAGGAGCTCTATCTCAAGGAGGAAAAGGAAAGATAACAGGATTGATTTTTGTGCACTCGCCATTTTTTATGCCAAAGGGCATGAAATAAAGATGTGTGGGTTAGCTTTCAATAATTGGGAGAAAAAAAACTATCACACAACAGTCAGAAAACTATCGCACAAAAGCTGAATGACACAATGAACAGACCTCTCTGTTTCAGCAAGTCTTTTCATCTGTAGAGAAAGAGAGTAGCCATTTACTATGTATCTCAACAAACAATTCTGGATGTAAACGTACACCTTCACACCTAATTCTTTTTCAACCCATGTGCCATCTCTTCTTGGGAATTAGTTCAGCTGCAGGCCCAATGGCTACAACAAGTGGTCAGATTTTTAGACTTCTTGTTTCTTCTGTGTGCCCTAATCTTTTCTACTATCTAGCCTGATGAAGAGTTCTAAAGAATTTGAACGCTTGTGTGTCTTTTGGGTGCTCCTAATAAATGTATTACAGCCATTCTTACTTACGTTTCTACAAATTATGCCAGAGACTTAGTCTTAAAAGAATTGCACTGGCTGCCAATATGTTTCTGGTCTGAATTCAAGGTTCTTGTGATGACATTTAAAGCTCTAAATAGCTTGGGCCCTTAACACTTGAGGGGAGTGTCTCTCCTCATATGTGTCTGCCTGAGGATTAAAGTCTTCTGGGGAAGCCCTCCTCCATGTCTCACCAGAATTTAAGACACTGTGTTGGGACATAGGAGAGGGTCTTCTCAGTTGTGGCACCTTAACTGTGGAATGCTCTCCTCCTGGAGGCCTGACTGGTGCATTTAGGCACCAACTCAAAAACCTGGATGATCATCAAACCTTTGGGCTGATTAATTCATCCCAAACACAGCTGCACACAGTTTTAAAAACTTTAAATCTTTTAAAACTGTTTTTCACCTATTATTGTTGTTTGATATGCTTTTTGCATATTTAATTATTTTATCATTTTAAACTGTTTAATTTGTTTTAATTCTATTTGCAAGCTCTCCTGAATTCTTTGATATAGGATAAGGCATAAATATTTTAATAATAATATTAACAACAACAGCAGCAGCAGCAACAGCAACAACAACAGAACAAGTACTATTTTTCCTGTGCAAAGCAAGGTGGGGGATGAGACAGGACTGGAGCAATTATCCCAGGAAAAAATATTACAATATTTGGTGTTGTTTAGTTTAGAGTAAGAAAGGTGAGACAGTTGAGACATGATAGGAGTATATACTATTAACCATGACGAGAAGAACACTAGCGCCCTAACCTCCTAAATCCCAAAGACCAGCAGTTCATCAAGCTAGCTTGTCATCATTAACACTTTTAAACGCAAGACCCCTGGAAAGCTGATCAAGGACAGTCACTAAATCACAGCTCTGTATCTTTAAGGCTGCTCTCCTGAGCCAGGAGGTACAGCCTGAAAGGCATAGTCCACTCCAGAGAGCATTTCAGACTTAGCACAAATCCAAAGAAGTCATCTACTCCTTGGACTTTGTCCAGGGTGCTAAAATGTATGCCACTCACTGACACTATTTTGGGATTCTGCTCCTTGCTGAAAACTGCCTTTTGTTTTTCTATGTGTCCCTCCCTCATAGACCATTCACCAGATCTTCACTCAACAAGCTGTATTTTCCTTGATTTCTCCCTACTGTGCTGAAAAGGATAACTACATTTTCCACCACAAGCCTTAGGCAGCTCCTACTCATCACTGTGCCATTCAATTCAGTTGGTAACCTTGAGCTAGTCCCCTCCTTTCAGCATGTCCTACCTCACAGAGATGTTGTAAGGACAAAATTGGAGAGGGGAATTAATATATTGAGCTCACTGGAAAAAATTAAGGTATAAAAAGTACAATAAATGGATAAATAACTTCACAAGAAAGCCGGACAAAACATCAAAACTAAGTGTCATCAATAAGGGATTTTGGAAACTGCTCAAGGGTGCCAAATGATTCCCCTTCCCTTGGAACTTCACAAGAAACATCTTCACTATAAAGATTTCAAGAGAGAGCGCCACACTTTGCTAGATCAAATCAGAAGCATCTTTCCAGAGACTAGTTAAAAACGTTTTGATTCCAGGCTTCAGAGTGAGTTGCTGACATGGAATTGTTTCAGATGTAAAGCTGAACTAGCTGCCTCCTTGCTTGCATAGCTTCCCATTCTGACTCTCTGTTTTGTGGCAAAACATGGTTTGCTATTATGTCTGCATTGACTAATAATGGTTTGTGCTAATGAAAGTGTGTTTTTGGTCTGTGTGATAATGGCAAGTTATGGTTGCTCATGAAAGCAGTCAACATGTACGTCAGTCATCCACAACCTGTCACCCTCCCAAAAATGTTGGACTGAAAGCCCCAGCATCCTCAGGGAAAATGGATTTTGTAGTTCTACATTTGGGAAGGTGCTATATTTGGGAAGACTGGCATATACATTGGCTGCTTTCATTGACAACCATAACTTGCCATTACCATACAGACTAAAAACAAACTTTCATTACCACAAGCTATTATTAGTTGGTTGAGGCATAACAGCAAACCATGTTTTGCCACAAAAGAGAAAGTCAGAACAGAAAGCTGCACAAACAAGGAGAGATTGCTTCAACCCATGACTTGATACATGAACTGAGTCATCTTCAAGCATTTCAGTACCCAGGGAAATAACCCAGTCTTAATAAATGATGAGATTTGGATCAGAGTTGAAGTTGTGACTCAGCTCAGCACTGGAAGAAATACATCTGCCCTTTTCCTAGACTGTATAATGCACTCAAACAATGACTGAATATTCTATTCATTTGTCTTTTTGGCACTGTGTGGTATCCACAGGACTTTCCTCTAGCACCACATTTCAAATGACTTGATCCTCTTCCTGTCAGCTTTCTTCACTGTCCTGCTTTCACAACCATAAAAACCATAAAAAGGATTACTATGACTTGGATGATTCTGACTTTGGTATTCAATTATATATCTTTATACTTGAAGGTATTATTTGGTTTCTTCATAGCTGTCTTTCCAATCTTAGACTTCTTAAAAAGTAGCCTTTGGAGATTCAGAGCTGATTTACACAAGAATCTAAATTCCATCCATGTACCACAGCTCAGGTATGCTATGAAGGACCAACCTCAACAGCCTGCAATCTTAGGTCAATTTACTCTGCTTGAGGCCAAGTAAAAAATATATATGGAAGGCCTACTAATTTAAATACCTTTTGCCATAGTTGTTATGTGCATTCGAATCGACTCCAACGTATAGTGACCCTGTCCTATGGGTTTTGGGGCATGATTTATTCAGAGGAGGTTTGTGATTGCCTTCTTCTTAGGATGAGAGAGTTTGGTTTGCCCAAGTCACCCAGTAGATATCCACAGTGGAGTAGGGATTTGAACCTTTGCCTCCCAGAGTCCTAGTCCAACATTTAAACCACGATGTCATGCTGGCTTTCTTTAAACACATTAAATGAAATCTACTTGATAATTCGGAGATAATTCGGAGATAATTCAGTTCAATGCCCACAACATCCTCCATCACAGAAATTGAAAAGAATAAGAGGGGTATTTAGATTAACAAGGCCCAACAAGCCTTCCGGAAGATTGCAGCTCAGATGGTGGGATGACACAGGCAGAAGTGAGCTATGAAACACTGGTTCATATGATGCAACCAAGTCGGTCTGTATATTAGAGATGGACAATGTGTGACCTTCCTAAAGTTGCTAGACCACAACTGCCAACAACTCTCACCACAGATCTGATGCCCAAAATTAATGGAAGTTGCAATTCAGCAACTCCTGGAAGGCCACCACCTGCTGCATCTCTAAACTGCAAGTCTATTAAACTAGATAGATGTGTATATCCACACAACAATTTACACATTCTTGTTTTGTTGGGGGAAAAATGAAAAGTACTCCTCAAGTATAAACTGCAATCTAAAGACAAAGAGAAAGAGATATCCCTTTTGCTCCAAGAGTTCAACTATGGCAAATGAAAATGAGACTGTGAGCCGGTTTCTTGTGTCTTGTTGTCATCTTCCATTACAAAATATCTTCCATGCCTCCAGTACTGCAAGGGAAAATGTTTCATAGCAGCCGTACAATTCAGTCTCCCCGCTGGGTAAAGAAGCAATTTAAAAGGGATAAATGTGCAAAGGGCAGATTAACTATTTTACACAATTTCCATCCCTAGCTTTAATTTCTGAGGCCCAACTCATAAGTAATTGCTATAAGGTTCTCCACTACCTCCTCCATGTCCCATTTCAGAAACGATCACTCATAATGTTACCCCATAACTAAATGGAGTACTAAGAGAGAAACCTTGTCCTATAGATTTTTTTTAATCAGTCTAATCCACAAAGGAGTTAGCTTGAAAAAGACCTTGGAAAATATTTGTTTGTTTGACTACAACTACATGTGGTCTGGGTGGGTTCCAGATGCCGTAAATCAAAACAGTTGCTTTCCCCAAGCAGCGGGTGGAAATACACAGATCTGAGTTCATTTTTGCCAACCTGATACAAGTAGAAGGACTGTAGGAAGTTACTTTACGCTGATTCAAATTGCTGATCATCTAGCTCACTGTAGTCTACACCAAGTGCAGAGGAACAATGAGGAGGTATAAGCAAGAGCACAAGATGGATCCTTAAGTAGCTCGAGCTCAGCCTCTATGGGGAATGGTAGACAAGAATTGGCTCTTGAGGTCTGCTGACTGAGAACCCACCCAGACTGGTATTACAGCCTAATGGCACTCTAAGAGTAAGCCTGCAAAGATTGCAGTAGAAACAGAGTGCTGGTGGAGCTTAGATCTTCAGCACCTGGCTGCCAGGAGGCCTGATTTAAGATCCCACCACTGACACCAGCACTTTACCAGGGCTGGCCCAAGATATTTAACTGCCTGAGGCAAAGGAGGAAATGATGACTAGCATCCTGTTAGTGACCTGCATACACATGTGTAAGTTCCTTTACGCATGTGGCTGTACTTTTTTGCACCACGTTTACTCAAAGAATAAGAAAGGAGAGTTGTGCATGCAATGCCATTACACCTGTGGTGCCACTGTGCAATTGTGCACTTCACCATTCTTCGCACATTCCATTGTGTACTATTACAACTCAAAAAGGCATAAACATTACGTGACCCTTTGAGTATAAAGTTACAGCCTATCAATTCCATATAGGATCATGGGGGTTATTTCTCACCACCCCCCAAAACACTCAAAGCACATGAGAAGTTCAATCTCACTAGTGTATTTTTCCATGCCTGACAATAAAAATACAATAACAATTCAAAATCAGAATCAGAATCATCACAATCATCCAGGCCGTAGTATTTCCAGTTTCCATTTACACAGTGACGAAAGCTGGACAGTGACGAAAACTAATAGGAAGAAAATCAACTCATTTGAAATGTGGAGCTAGAGAAGAGGTCTATGGGTACTGTGGACTGCTAAAAAGACAAATAAGTGGATCCTAGAGCAAATGAAGCCTGACCTCTCCCTAGAAGCAAAGATAACTAAACCTAGACTGTTGTACTTTGGAGATATCACAGGATGACATGACTCATCGGAAAAGATGATACTGCATGAAAAAGTGGGAGGCTGTAGGAAAAGAGGGAGACCATATTACAGGGAGACTGATTCAATTACGGAACCCATGGCCCTGAGTTTACAAGACCTCAGCAGGGCAGCTGATGATTTTGGATCCTGGAGATCTCTCATTCATAAGGGCACCAAAGGTCAAAGTTGACTTGATGACAAGTAACAACAACAACAAATCAAAGAATTAAACATCTAAAAATTTACTGTCATTTCATAAATATCCAAAATCTGCCGCCTGTGGTCATGGCCTCCAGTTCCTTAACGATAGAACCTCTCCTGCTTTTCACACAGAATCACTTCCAGGCTAACAGAAAGGAAATCTTCTGTAAACTGCACGTTTACATCAGCTATTGATCTTGGACCTTATTTGTCTCTTTTTGAACATCAGCATACTGAAGGTGTCCAGCAGAGATGCCATAGCAGTAAAACTTAATCTGAATTTTTGCAGGAACATAACTTTTTTTAGAGATGCTTGCAAGGTTAGGCAAGAAATTTAAGAGCACATTGCACGGCTAGTTCTCCATTTGTACTGCAATCCATCAAAACAGATGTAGAAAAAAATAGGAAAGAGAGGCTTACTATGCAAGCAATATATCTTGTAAATGTTCAGACATTGAATTAAATTGCTACAAATAAAATAATTTTTGTGGTTTTTTTATTGGCAGAGACAGAAGAAAATAAACTTTTAAGTTTAATCTCTGCAGAGGCAGGAATATTAACAGCTTTTCAAAAATCCCAGGCATGATTAGTGAACAACGAGAATTCCAAATGTCAAAAACAAAGAAGGACGTACAGAAATTCACAAGTCCTCACCAGACATGTAATAAGAAGGGAGTTATCCAAGTACCAAAAAGTCAATACTGCATCGCAACCATTAAATAAATCAGGTATTGATTATAAACAGAATTCTGTCTGGATGAAGTGAACAAGAAAATTACTGCAAGTCAAGACAATCTGTCTTTATTTTCACAGTAAGCTTTCTTTTTGGAAAGGAGGTTTCTATATTAAAAGAGAAGATGTTAACTATCTTAAACAGCCTTCCTTAAGCTAGAGCACTCCAGATCTGTTGGACTACATCTCCCATCATCCCCAGTCACCACTGAGAATGGGGGACAGGCTGCTTTTGAAAAATAGGCTGAGACCTGAGTTCTGGAACCTCAGAGCACTATGAGACAAGCAAAACAGGGTTGGGAACCTCTGCCCTTACAAATGTTTTTCACAACATCTGCCATAATCTCTGGCCATGCTATAGGGTTGTTGAACTCCAAAAACTTCTGGAAGCATATCATTGTCTCTCCCAGTCTTAGACATCTGTGAAAATTCTACAGTGGTTCAGACATCTTTGCTTTCAGCAGTGCAGACATAACATCAGATGCACAACTGACTGAGGATGTCGGCTGTCTGCTCTCTGCTATCTGCCCTTACATACCGGACTGGCCTGCTCAAACAACTAGCTAGTTTTCAACACCAAGATACTTTTTACTAACAAAAATAAAACTAGGCAGAATCTGGAACCCCCTTCCTAGAGAAGTCAGACTGGAACCCTCCCTACCTTCTGTCTGTAGACAAGCAAATACATTTTTATTTCAGAAGGCATTCAATATCTGATTATGGCCTGGCTGATAAAAACTGCTGTCTATTCTTAACTATGCAGTATTTGTGGATGTTTGTGTTTTAATTATGTATTTTAGCCTTGTTTTAGTCATTTGGTTGTTTAATTTTTGCTTTAACTTTTGTATTTCATGATTTTTAACTATGCTTTTTCTAAATTCCTGGAAGCTGCTTTGAGTCCTTACCAGGAAAAAAAAAGTGGGATATAAATAAAGATGATGATGATGATGATGATGATGATGATGATGATGATGATGATGATGATGATATCAAAAGCTATGTTGAAGATAGCTGAGACACAAGTGGAACTACAACGTCTCTTTGAAAAATCAAATCTCATGAGTTGCCACTGCATCTCTCTGAACTCATGGTCAAGGTTGGTTATAATGAAGCAACAGCTACAGGTTAAGATAAAAGGGAAATACTGAAAGGGAATACTGTGAAGAAATCAACATCCTCCCCATTAGGTCCACAGAAGTGAAAACCATTCCAGCAGGTCAGAGACCAGCCTATTGATCTGCCTAAACAACTGCCTCCCTCCACAACCTCATCAGCAATTTTGAGACAGAAAAACAGCAACAAGATTAACAGCAGTAATATTGATGCTGATGCTGGCACTGTAAAAGTCCAGAATGATCCAACACTTCCGAAGAAGGAGGAGGAAGAGAAGGGGGGGGAGACAAATACAGCTAAGCCCATGCACCTGCCTTCCACGACCATACCACTGTTGTTTATTATGAGTCTCATCTGTATCACTTCTTATTATAGCATCTCAGCTGTCAAGACATAAAAGGCAACTACAAACATTGCATATAGATGTCAGCTCAGAGTAAAGAATCCAAGCTGTATCAGCAAAACTGCAGCAGTGCCAGATAAGAATATTGTAGCAGGATTCCTCCCCATAACCACGGGTGCTTGAAACTATCTGCTGCATTAAATATGCACCATACAATTCAGGATCGCTTTCTTTTTTTCACATTCACATAAGCACATGTGAGTCCAAATCCACATCAGGATCATTGATTCAAAACCCTTCTCCCATAGCCAGCTTTTATTTCAAAATCTTCCACAATTTTAAATCTCCCTTTTGGAAAGGGAGGGGGGAAACTCCATTGATGTCAGTGACATCCCTCCTTTTTTTCTTTAGCGTTCACAGAGGTAGGATAGCGAATTTTGAAATTTAAAAAATTCTGGTGAAGGTTTAGATCTCTCCTACTCATCCATATAAGACAGTCTTAATACAAATCAAGCCTTAATACAAATCTTAATACAAATCAAACTGGAGTTTGCAAATTGCAAACCCCAGGATTCCATAGGATGTTGAAAGTAGAATAATCGCACTATAAGAGTGTAGTGCGGAAATGGCCTTAGTTTTACTGGAATGAAATTAGGTTCCTCAGGTTTCTATATTTATATGAAAGAAATCATGGCTGGAGTCCTGCTAGTAAACTACACTAGCAGTTGCATTTTTTTTCTCCAACAGTGGCGCTATGGTGATGAAGGAGGCAGACAAAATTCGCAAGCTCCAACAAGCCTATTTGTCTAATGCCAACTTTTTTCATCTTTGCATCACCTGTAGGCTTTTTCCTAGGATCTTTCCATACTACACTGTTATAGTGCTATTATTCCACTTTCAATCTCCTATGGATTCCTGGGGTTTGCAGTTTAGGGATGGGCATTTAGAATTCTCAGCCAGAGAACTCTTTGGCCTCAGTAAACTACAAACTCCAGAACTCCACAGGATGTTCAAAGTGGAAAAACAGCACTATAGCAGTGTAGTGGAAAGGTCCCTACTGCTGTTTATGTTGGATTCCAGCCAATAAGTGTATCCACACTGCACAGTTAGAGAATCATGATGCCACTTTAACTGCCATGACTCAAACCTACAGAATCCTGGAATTTGTAGTTTGGTAACACATCTAGAATTCTCTGCTGGAAACTCCTATGCTGTAACTTGGGCAGGAGTGTGATCAGAATTCTCCAGCTGAAAACTCCCAGAATTCCTTAACATTGAGCCATGGCAATTAACATGCTATCTGTGGGACAGTCTTCCGTTTCTGATGGGGTTTTTTGTGCTTTCAAATTGACCAGACTATTTGAAGGCTCATATCTTCATATATGAGCCCACCTAAACTTGAAGATCTGCAGGGGAGGCACTTTTCTGTATCCTACCACCTTCACCAGCACAGCTGGTGGGAACACAGGAGAAGGCCTTCTCTGTGGCTATTCTCACCCGTTGGAACTCCCTCCCTATGGAAGTTTGGATAGTTTCTTCCTTGTTTTCCTTTCAGCAACAGGTTAAGACCTTTCTTTTCTAGAAAGCTTTTGGAAATTGATTTTTTTAATGGCTTTTATGGTGCTGTGTTGTTTTTAATTTATTTTAAAGAAAGATCTTACTTGGTTTTAATTCTGTTGTTATTTAATACTGTTTTAATCTTGATTTTGTATGTTTTTTAAGTATATGTGTTTTATTGTATTTCACCTTGAGTCTCAATCTGGGAGAAAGGCAGGATATAAATAAAGGGACGGATAGATGGATGGACGGATGGACGGATGGACAGACTCCAGCATATGGTGACTCTGTCCTTGATTTCTTTGGTAAGATCTGCTCAGAGGTTTGCCATTGCCTTCTTCTAAGGCTGAAGAAAGTGATTTGCCTAAGGTCACCCACTGAGTTTCCATGGCTGAGAGGAGACTCAAACCATGGTCTCCCAAAGTCCTAATCCAACACTCAAACCTCTACATCATGTTGGTTCTCCAGCTTGGCCTCTTCTATGATATTCACTACAAAACAGCCAAGAAATTGTGCAACTCTAGTCAAGAAATAGTAGTCACTTTCAGAAAAAAAAAAGATCTCAATATCCCGGAAGCAGGGCCCCACTGCTCATCTCAGTGCTGAAATGTTATAATTAAGGCTTAAGCTGCATGTTATATGCTTAACATATTGTTTCCTTTAACTCTAAATTTAACCCTTGAAATTTGGTGTTTGCTTGGGAACTTTTGCAAGCTTAAAGCTACTGTTAGAGTCCATTGCTAAAGCCAAGCTAGATCAATAGAAAAGTTGCTTTTGGTAACTTTACTGTCTCATGGAAGTTGTAGTCCAAAAAAGCAGTTTACCCATACACTGGGCCAGGCCTATATGAACAGCTAACAAATATTAAGCAGGCAAAGCCCTCCCAGAGGCAAAGTGGCTCATAAAATCAATATCACACAGATTTCCAGAGCTGCCAGTTTTCTTTTCAGATTCACTTGGATCATGCCTGAGAGCACTGCAAGTAAAACCCTGCAGACAAGTCTGGGTAATTCTTAAGCCATTTTCTAGGCAAGTGTGTATGTGTGTGTGCCAAGAAAACATGATTCATGCACAGCTGCTCCTTTCCCTTGAAATGTGTAAATAAGCCTCAGTCACTCACTAATTAATCAACATTTAACATGTGCAGTTATATTCCCTTGGCAACCTTTTTTCCCCTGCAGGACTTCAAAGAGATGGGGAGCTTTGTGAACATCCCCATGGCCTTTCCCAACACAACACCCAGTTGGTCCTACATTCCTCTGGGTTCAGTGCCAAGCACAGTCACTGGATTCTGAGAGAGATTTGAGCCAGCAGGTTTAATAGATCCAGCAGGGCGCAATGCTGAGGTAAGCAACAGTAGAAGGGGAGCAGCTTTTACCCTGCATCCTCCCAGAGGGTCAAATTAGTGTATTTTTGGCTGAAAATTGGTCAAAAATGTGACCAAGAAGTGACTACAACAGACATCCCACTGCCTGGTTTTTCAGCCAAATAAAGGAACAAATCAACAAGGCTGGGAAGTGTTCTAATACAAAATGCAGTGCAAGGACACTTTAGGGCAGGTATTTTTTTGGGAGGACAGTGCAATATTGTTTGCTTGTTTGTTTATTTATTTATTCAGGGAGGTTTGGATACTATGGGGTAATGAGACATATAAGAGGCTTGGAAGCCACATGTTGTAGGAGCCCTGGTGGCGCAGTGGTTAAATGCTAGTACTGCAACCACAAGGTTGTGAGTTTGATCCTGCCGGGCTCCAAGGCTGACTCAGCATTTCCATCCTTCCGCAGATTGGTAAAATGAGTACCCAGCTTGTTGGGGGCAATTAGCTAAAAAACACATAGTAAACTGCTTAGATAACACTCAGTTGATAAGCGGTATAGAAATAAATGCTATTGCTATTGCTATTGTACTT
This sequence comes from Ctenosaura bakeri, assembly GCA_948474755.1. Taxonomy (NCBI): domain Eukaryota; kingdom Metazoa; phylum Chordata; class Lepidosauria; order Squamata; family Iguanidae; genus Ctenosaura; species Ctenosaura bakeri. The sequence continues at coordinate 68,202 of CAOLHI010004402.1, read as the reverse complement.
TGCCTATCTTGGCCAGAGTTGGATTTGGGACTTGGGATATTTAGGCTCTAATCCCTACTGAGCCATGAAACTCACTGGGTGGCCTTGGGCCAGGAGCTCTCTCTGGCCTCCAACGCTGGGTTACTGTGAGGATAAAGTAGGAAGGAGAGTCACACGTAGTGCATTAAGCTCTTTGGAGAAAAGATGGAATAGAAATCTAACTGCATACCATTGATCAAAGTTGACATAAATATAAACACAGCAAGGATCAATATAGTGCCTATTTCCCATCTTTCTGTAACAGAACCCAAAGTCATAAATGTAGGATTCCAAAACAGTCTCCCACTGAGGTACTAACCAGGCCCAGACCAACTTAGCTTCAGCCAGTTTATTGGCCTCCAGACTATGTTCAAGATTGTAACTTGCAAAAGTCAATGACTTTGGCACAAATTTGCCATGCAATTACTCTTATAGTTATGGTTGACACAAAACTGAATCTCTTTCTGTCGGAATGATGTGGGTTTAAACTAACCAGATTAAAGCTAATTTTGCCCATTATTAAAATAAGACTTTAGATCTTTGCCCAAATGCTATCATATCATATATCACTCAGTGGCTGCTCCCACCCTGTGGAACACTCTTCCACAGGAGGCTAGGCGGGTCCCTTCCCTGCTTTCCTTTCGCTGGCAGGAGAAAACATTTCTTTTTAAATAGGCTTTCATGTAAGCCAGGGAGCTTTATTTAGTAATTTGTTTTAAAGGAATATTGTTTTAGGTTTTTATGATTTCATACATTTTTAATGTTTTGCTGTTTTAATCTGTTGATGGAAGCCACTCTGAGTCCTATGCCAGGAGAAAGGCAGCATTCAAATACAATAAATAAATAAATAAATAAATAAATAAATTCGTACCATTCTGGGAGGATGGTCCCAATACAAAACACAAGGTTTTACAGTTGTTCAAGCATAATATATAAGATATGCTGCTATGGGAACAAGTATTTTCGATCCAATGTCCCTTCTGTAACCTACATGGTCATCAATATTTACTGCCAATAGAACTCCTTCCACCACTGAGACCAGAGGAGGTGATCCCCTTCCCCATGCAACCTATTCTAGACCACAGGGGGAAGGAGCAAAATAAGCAAAATAAGGGCAGCCATTCTCAAGCTTTGATGCTCCAGCTATGCTCCAGCACTTCAACACCCAGAAGCCTCTACCAGCCTGGTCAATGATGATAGATTCTGGGAGTTGAAGTCCCAAACAGCTAGAATATCAAAGATTGAGAATGGCTGCTCTAAGGGTTGGTCAGTAAGATGACACTGGATACAAGTCAGTGTCTCCTACATATGTTCTGTGATGTTCTATGTATGTTCTCTGTATGTAGGGCAGTGTCTCATATGTTTTTTTTTAACAAAAAGGATTGAACGAAACTGAACATATGAACAATAAACTGTACCAAATAAGATTGTTAGGAAACATATACCTTCTTTTATGATGAATAAAATAAGTGTCAACAATGATACAAACATCTAAACTAAATCCTAAACATGAACTACAATGATACAAAGATGGAAACTATATATGTCGCATGTAAATATATGCAATAAGTAGGTGAGATATCTACTATTCAAGCTAGACAACTCAGAACGTGGTATCAATTGTAACAGCCTAGCAATATCAATTACCTTTAAATAATCCTCAGATCTAAGCACAATCAATCCATTATATCACTCATATAAATGCAATACAGATTCTTAAGTATACCGATATCTTTTTTAAAAACTACAGTTACCTCATTAGTTGCCTACCACAAGTACTCCATGAAGGTGATTACCCAAAACACGAGTAGGGCTAAAGTGGGGACAAGACATGCACAAGCATGCATCCTCCTGTCCCTAAGCAAAGATCTCTGCAGATTGAGCACAAAAGGGAGTTTGGTCAAACATGCTTATAAAGCTCACAACCATAGGGACTAAGCAGCCAAGAGCATCTTGTTACAACAAATAGTTACTGTACAGTAGCAAGTTGTGTCTGTGGAACCTCATCCTATTTAACAAAATGAAAAAGAAGGGTTTCTCTAATTATTTAGATTGAGAAACTAATCTCTCAAAAGATTCATGTAATCCTTGCAGTTGTGCTCATCCTAATAAGCACAACTAGGCTCATTTCTATAGTTTGACAACTTGCCTATAATTTTCCTGTTACTCAGCTCTTTAAAAGGTCTTGTCTACAACCACTGCCCAGGCTGACTGGAGGATTCTGGGAGTGGCATTCCAAACAAAATAAATTCTCCAAGTTCTGAATCAGACCTGTTGTCAAGAGTAATTTGTCCCTCTCCTGGCAACCCTTTAGGAAGTGCGGAAAATGGCAAAGAGGGGCTCAGAAGGAAAGGAGAAAAGGAGGTTCCTCATGCATTTTTGGCTTCAGTCCACTATGACCAATTTAGTCCCAACACACCCACAGCCAGCCTAGGATATTTTGCTACCTGAGACAAAGGAACAAATGCTACATGCTCTCATTCCATGCAAGTAAAGAGCAACATACCTAAATCCAGCCAAATTGTTTTGGCACAGAAGGCAGAAAATACCACAAACATTTGTTCCCCATGCCTGGCAATTGAAAAGAAGAACAAAATAAGCTACTAATGATGTTCTGTCCTTTCATGATAGCCAAAAGCTGCCACCTGAGGGAGCTGCCTCATGACGGAGCCAGGCCTGCAGCCATGGCTGGCACATAGCTCCTAAGAGGTTCCCACTAAGGCAGTTTGACCCTTGACAAGAAAAAAAAAATGGTTTTCTAATCTTGCCTTAAATTTAAGGCTCAAAACTTTATTTCTTTGCCCGAAAGATAAGCTATCAGATTTGTGCCAGCATTAAGCAAATATATGAAGTAGTATCAATGAGAAACTTGATTTAACTGAGTCATCAATTATTTAAATTCCCCCATTTTTTTAGTTGTGAAGATCTAAAACTTGGTTTTAAATACTGATTTAAATCAATCCACCTTGTAGATTACACTTGTAACTTCCCATGACTGATAAAATGTTATTTATCAGGCACTAAACCCAGCAGTGACTGGTATATATCAACAGAAATCTTTCACTGACTAGGAATTGGATCACTTGCAAGGCAATGAAACAGCAAACATGGCTTCCTCAATGTCCCCCTTTCATAAAGAGTAATGAAATACTGGGTACATCTAACTTTTGGCTAATATTGTACATCCAAAGTCTTGCCAAAAAAAATCCTTAAATGGAGAAAACCAACAGAGCGGGTAGGGGGGACTGGCTTACTCTGCCAAATGTTCACTGAAGAAAGCACCCTTTTATTATCAATGTATTATATACTGATTCACAGCCAGGTACATAAAGAGGAGAAGGAGCAGACATGTGAATTCCAAAAAATTTAGAATCACAGGTGGGAATTATACACACTGTGAATAACCGTTTATGAGTTGTCAAGTCTGAGTCCATTTCTCAACTACATATTTTATATCTTTGTTCCAACTGTATTTTCTCAAAAGATTCAGTTACTTTTTCAATGAAATGAAGGCTGCAACCTTATAGACACACCTATTTGGGAATAATCTTAATTCTGTAAGATGCACTTCTGAGTAGGCTTGCTTACAGTGGCACAGTTAGAGCAGAATTACATTTTACAAATATACAGATAAGGTATTGGAACCATGTTTATGATAACTCTTTTTTGGGGAGTTGGGGGTATGAGTGTGGAACTTTGGGAATGGCTGTTCAGACTGATGCTTAATTATGGAAGGGCAGAGGAGACCAGAAAAGGCTGGCCTCTTTGCTTTGTAAATTATGATAAAAAATTTGCTCTGTAAATTATGATACTCCTCTGGACCACAACCTTGATGGATTATACCAATTGGAATATGTTGCCTCGAGGGGTGGTCGAGTCTCCTTCTTTGGAGATTTTTAAGCAGAGGCTGTATCTGTTGGGAATGCTTTGATGGGTGTTCTTGCATAGCAGGGGGTTGGACTCGATGGCCTCTGGGGTCTCTTTCAACTCTATGATTCTATGATCCTATGAATTGTGGAGTATAATTTTTAAATTATTTATTTATGAAAACATTTATATCCCACCTATATCCAAAGATCTCAGGGTGGCATACAATAAAATTAATTCTGGGCAGTAAATAATTACGTTGTTGTTATATGCCTTCAAGTCATTTTTAACTTATGGCAACCCTAAGGCAAACCTATCATGGGGTTTTCTTGGGGCTGAGAGTGCGTGACTTGCCCAAGCTCACCCAGTGGGTTTCCATGGCCAATCATTCACACTATACAAGTATAGTGCTATGATTCCACCTTAACCATCATGGTTCAGTCCTATAGAATCCTGGGATTTGGAGTTCAGGTCAGAATATCTAGAGTTCTCAGACAGGAAGCTCTAGCGCTTCACCAAACTACAAAGCCCAAGATTCCACAGGATGTTGTCATGACAATGAAAGCAGAACATAGCACTACAACTGTGTAAAGAGAATGGGTGCCAAATTTTGGGCAGAGGCTGTCAACAATGTCTTCTCCTTCCAGCTCAATGATTCTATGACTCCCTGTTCTTGTGGGCTTACTTGATGGGGCAGCACAAAATGACAGTTCTTCCAAAAATGCAGGCAACTGCACCTAGCTGTTGTTGTTGTGTGCCTTCAAGTCCCTTCTGACATATGGCAACCCTCAGGTGAATCTATCATGGGTTTTCTGGGGCAGAGAGGGTGTGACATGCCCATGGTCACCCAGTGGTTTTCCGTGGCCGAGCAGGGAATTGAACCCTGAGCAGGGAACTGAATCCTGGTCTCCAGGGTAGTAATCCAATGCTCAAACCACTACAGTACACCATGCTGGCTCTCAACTGCATCTTGACTCCATCTTAATATTCTAATATGCCCCTGATGTACCATCACTCTAGGGCACTGTGGGAAATTAAAACGAGAACTAGCTTCGTAGTGCTACATTTGTAATGTAGTTTTTTGACAAGACAATGGAAATTGTTTGTAAAAATTCATCTTAACCCTTTCATAAAACATCAGAACACCACTTTTATTCCTCAACAAGTGCCAGTACAAACAATACCAGTCTTGATCATGGTTGTAACATATATGTGCTTTGTTCTTATTCTCCGTAGTACCAATGTGACCATACCATTAGGCAGAATCAGGCAGAATGGCCTGGACTCAAGTCTAAGAAGTAAGATTCAGCTGCCAATCAAGTCAGATTCTGGACATGGACTAGAGATGGGGGAGTCATCTTGTGCCTTGAGCACTCTAAACTCTTCTGCTATCTCAGATATAATGAAAGAAGCAATGCCATTTCCACTGCTCATTTATTTTATTTATTTTACTAATTTACCATATATCTCACCTTTTCCCCAACAAATGGACTCAAGGCACCTTATAACATGTTAAAAACAATACATATTAATGATTACACAAAAATATTAATAAAAAGTGTAAATATAAAATTTACTTAAAAGACAGTTAAACACTTTATAATTTTAAACCATTAAAATTCATTAAGTGACTTATATAAACCACAAACCAGCACAGCACACCATTAAAAGTCCATCCCACTGCATCTCCAAAAGTCCAGGAGAGTAAGAATCTTTTGTCGGCAGAAGGACAGCAAGGAGGGGACCATCCTAGCCTCTCTACAGAGGAACTTCCAAAGTCTGAAAGCAGCTACCAAAGAGGCCCTCTCCCTTGTTCTCATCAAATAAGCCTGACAAAGTTAATTTAGTGAGAACAAGGACCTTTCCTGAAGATCTTAGAGCTCTAATAGGTTCATAATCATTCCCTCAAATAGCCTGGACCAATGGTTCCTAACCTTTCCTTTACTGGGGACCCCCTGTAAAATTAATTTATTGTCAGGGATCCCCAAGACTTAATTTAAGATCTAAATATTTAAATTTAGATTCAAATAGCCAAATATTTATTTATTAAAGGCTTCTGGAGACTAGGATTCAAATCCCTGCTCAGACACTGTATGACCTTGGGCAAGTCACATTCTCTCAGGCAACCCCTTCAAACAAATCTTGCAAAAAAAATGCAGTGCTAGGTTCACCTTACGGTTGTCATTTAAATCAGCAGTCACTTGAAAGTATACAACAAAGTGCTGCTGACCAGGGGAGGTTCCTTCTGGCTATCATGTCTTTCCCCTTTGAAAACTAACTTACAGCAACCCTACAGCGAACCTATCATGGGCATTTTCTTGGCAAGATTTGTTGTCTTTGCCTTTGCCTTTCTCTGAGGCTGAGAGAATGTGACTTGCCTGAGGTCACCCAAGGGCTTTCCATGGCTGAGTGGGCATTCAAACTCTGGTCTCCAGACACCAGTGGCGGAGTTTGGAGTGTGTGGAGGAGGAGCGAGAGGGGACAGGGCTACGGCACGAGGGGCATGGCCACTGTGCATGGGGGGCATGGCTGTGGTGCATGGGAGTGTGGTTGTGGCACATGGGGGTGTGGCCAGGGCATGTAGGGGTGTGGCTATGAGCCAGGACACCCCAAAAACATTGCTGCCTGGGGCGAATAACCTACTCCCACTCCCCATCCCTATGTGACTGCCAGACACAGAGTTTGGGAGCTTGCACATACCTGCTGCCATATTCCTTTAGTCAGAGATGCGGCAGAGGGGGTGTATGTGTGTGGGTGCTGAAACTGCTCCCTCCTTTTATAACAGAAGAGCAAGTTATTGTGAAGTAAAAAATTAAAAATTAGAAGAATTTCTTTCTTGGAAGCCTTGACACTTAAAATTAGGTTAAGAAATAGAATAGTCAGTACTGACAATCGTTTCCCTCCTACAAAGCTTTCGCACTAGTGCTCCTAAAAGGATTTGTGCAAGTTGATACCATTACTGTGTACACTCTAAAAGCTACATTTTCTCCTGTCCTCTTATTATTAACGGAAACACTGTTTAAAAATGAGTGGGAATTTATAGCATGCATACATCCTATTCATCTTTTAAACCCTGATGAAGCATAAGAAGTGCTTGGTGTACCATCAAAAACAATATTTTTATGCTTACAGTTCCAAAGCCAGAACAATTGCTTGCTGTCATCTTTAATATTTAAATAGGTCTCTTCTTTACAGCCAAAAAAAGTCACCTTCTTTCCAACACAGGTATTTTATTACAGGTTATTAGAAGGAAGCCATATTCAATTCAGATTGCTAGCAGATGTGGGCAGGACACACAGTTCTCCCAGGAGCATGACTTGCTACCAGCAGGATTTTCTGAACACTTAACTGTATGCTTTAAGAGTGCAAGCCTATGCATGTCTATTCAGAAGCAATACCTGCTTATTTTAGTAGGACTTATTCACAGTAACAAGGGTGTAGAACTACAGTCTATGTGAGTTTTAGATTACCCAAAACCCTTTTAACTCAACAAGAAAGAGGAATCAAATTGGTGTAAGTCCAACTGGGCACCCGAACTAGCATAAATTCATTAAGTCAATGGAACTGATTTAAGCACCGGCTTATCAATTTCCCACTGATTTGAAAGTCTACTGTAGCTTATATTAATAATTAAATAGATATTTTTATGAACATTCCTGTTCCTTCTGCCTTTTTCTCTTTTTGCCAAAAAAGGATGAATTTAAGAAACTAAAATCCAGCCTAATTTTTTTGCTTTTTTAATTAAGTAAGAAACAAGAAGGAGCACAATAGAAACACAGTAACACTACACACAATACTACACAAAATCTAGCCTATTAAAATTTTTACATAAACCTAGAATAGTTTTATCTCAACTAAATATTTGTATCTTATAAACCTCTGATATGAGGTTCCTTCAAATGGTATAAATATGTCAGGAGGTTGTGGTATTTGCTGTGTAGCTCTTGAGGATTTTGTTGTTGTTTTTTAAGATATTCAAACTTTTCTGTTGTCCTAGACTATTTTTTGGCAATTCCCAGAACTAGCTGCAACATTTTATTGTTAAGTAAGTTTCTTTATAACTCTGAGACACATAGGAATAGAAAATTTTACTCTTTAAAAAATAAATAGAATTAAACTGTATCAGTGCTTCAGTGAAATGAAACTTTTGCATGATAGTGCCATTTCTCTAAAAACAACAACCACCACCAGAGAAGAGAAAATGGTCAATCCATAGGACCATTTCACTTAAAATAAATGCAAGAATCTTTGGACAGATCCAAACTATCCCTAAAACAGCCCCTATTAAGAATGTAATAAGTGAATTCAGAAGCGGCAACAACTTGCAAAATCTGGCTAAACCCACTGAAATCTCTCCCAAGAAGTCCCACTTCTTTAGATCAACTTGGAAGAGTCCATAATGACCTTTCATCAGCCTTGGGCGATAGCCATTTCCATGCCAAAGGCCCAACTGGTACAAATACTGACTGCATTCCAGCACCAAATGAAAACACAGTTTTTTGATAGAGCCTTTGGTCACTTACAGATTTTGTCCAGAGCTGTACATGCTTAAAACTTTTTCAACCTATTAAATTGTTTAATAGATTTTTAATCTGGTTAAATTATTCTTTACTGTTTAAAATTATAGATTGTTCCAAACTGTTTTAACTTTATTTTAATGGTATGCCACCCTATTGTATGATATGGGGTGGGATATAAATTTTATTTATTTATTCATTTTTATAAAGATTGTACTAAAATTGAAAGAAGTCTCAACAGAAAAAATAAACACAGTAATAATAAGAACATATACAAACAGATAGAACATGTAAGTAATATAACATAAGCATAAACAATACAACAAAAGCAATACAACAAAATATAAATATTTTAAGGAGCTAGCATGGTGTAGTGGTTTGAGCATTGGACTATGACCTTGGAGACCAGAGTTCCATTCCTCACTTGGCCATGAAAACCCACTGGGTGAGCTTGGGTGCATCACATACTCTCAGCCCCAGAAAACCTCATGCTAAGTTCAGCTTAGTATCACCATAAGTTAGAAACAACTTGAAGGCACACAACAATAACAGCAACAAAATATTTTAATCAATTAATTAAAACAATATAATGCCCTCAAAGCACAGTGTTCATGTAGTTAACTGGAATGAGGATCAAGACAGTGGTTCCACATGGAACATAATAAAGTATTATTTTATTCAGCAGTATCCTTCCTCGTGCCCAAGATCTTTCTATTACATTCACTCAGTTCAGTAAAGACATCCTACAACTTTAATTAAAGGCTTTCCCCTTGCAGGTTCCTGTTCATTCTGCTGGGAAACTGATGAACTACCCTTTAATTAGTTAGCTTCCAACACTGCCTTGATGTAGGGAGGGAAGATACTCAAAGTAGAGTTTTTTACATTTTTTTTTCTCTCATAAGAAGAAGGCACTAATAAGGAAACCATTAAAGTAATAGAAGCAGAGGTCTCTGCACTAAATGCTATTGTGAACATAGCTTTGTATAAAAGGTTCAAACGTAGAGCATGGATCTTTCCCATAACTCTTGGTATCAACCCTGTTTTATTCATGTAACTCTATACATTACTCTCACCCTGCAAAATATACTCAGAGCCACAAGACATTCTGCCTCAGCATATTGTTTACTTTTCCCAATTAATACACTACAATTCTTAAGGCTAAGCTTTGTCGTTTCACAGTGAAGTCACATTGTTATTGAATAATAGCAAAAAACAAAAGGTGTAAATTTATCCTTCGCCATTTGTACCTTGGCCAAAAATGAGAAAGGAACATGAAAAATACCTTAGGTTATTGCTTAAATTAATGGATTCTGAAACACTTCCTTTGTCATTCCTCCTTATGAGAATGAGTCTTTCTTTCCACTTCCCTTCCCTTCAATCTGACAGTTACTTTAAGATATCTAGTCGGTGCATAGAAATTCACTTTGAACTGGACACATTTTCTTAAGGTTACTTCATACAACCAACAACAGAGACAGGAGTACAGAGTTACAACCTGGAGGTCAGACCTGACTCTGTAACAGCTCTGAAGAACTAGAAGATGTGATCAAGAAGAAGAGTAGGAGGAGAACAACTACAATAACAACAGGAACAATGTGGAATGACATTTGGCAGCCCTTCAGATTGTGGGACAGCATATCTCAGCGTCCTGGTTCAGCCCTAGTGATGGTTCCTGCTAAATATGTGCCTTAAGTGCTCTTATGAATGTCAGCTTAGCCCAGCTGGATCAGTCCAAAGATTTGTCTCATCTAGTATCCTGTTTCACCCAAAGGCCAGATGCCGCTGGGAAGCCCAGAATTAGGTCATGAAGGCAACAGTCCCATCCACTTTTGGTCACCCTCCTTCACCATGTATTAATGACCATATAACCCACAAGTGGCAGACCTATCCCACCATGAATCAGTCTAATCTCATTTTTAAAGCTAAATGAACAGTATCACAGTCTTGAAAAGGGTATATTACCAAGTAGGGTGGCTGCTGATGTCTTTCCAAACCAAGAAATAGATAGCAAAAGAAAAAGAAAAAAAAAGGGCAAAGTGGAGCACAAGATTTATATATTTCTTTATTATAAGTACTAATGCCTCACCTCTCCTCAAATGAGGTCAAGGCAGCATGCATACCTTTCCTTCTGCCCCACCCCCCACTTTACTCTGACCCCCATAAAGTAGATTAAGTTGAGAGACAGAGAAAAAAGAGAGAATTACTGGACCAAGGCTCCAGTAAATTTCACGGCTCTGTGGGGATTAGAATCTGGTGTTCCCAAGTCCCAATCCAACATTCTAACTTCTGCAGTGGAATGACTACACCACAGATGGCAATATTTAGAACTAATGGCTGCAGGTTGAAATGGAAGTACAATGCATCTCACCATTGTGGGAAGACCTGATGCCTACTTTGCCTGCCTACTACTGATAGGCAGCTTGAGGGCTCCTCTCTCTCCCTTCCAACGCTTGTTTATCTTGCTGCTGCTACTGTTTCTGTTATTAATTTTATTCATGCCCTATCCTTTTCTCAATCCTGGGACTGCACAGCCCTTTATACAGAAAACAATGCAGTCTGTAAGGAAGGACATGTATTCTTCCCTTCATCTAAATCAACTTGCACGTGATTGTATTGCAGGTAATATATAGTAAGTAATGATTTACTCCAACAGAATTCCAGGCAGAACAGGATCCATGCTTTAATCTGAATCTTTAAGTGTTGGTGTTCAAGGCCAAAAAGTTCAGCCAAACCACAGTGCCATATATGTACATAATCTATAATGCAAAAAGGGACTGTGATTCCAAACTAGATTTGCACTATCCCAACAATTGTTGAATGTGTCTTTATTACACTTAATCTTAGACAAAGGGACAAAAAGCGATAAACATGTCATCATTAAAATCCATGTACTACCTCAACACTGCTTGCAAAGTCAGGTTAACACTGTTTTGAGAATTGAGACTAAGGAAATTAGATACCTCTCTACCTTTCCCCATCCCCAAAGCTTCACACCATCTTTTAAAAGTACTGCTTGGGTCCTTTTACTCCAGATTTCTGCTGTACACTTTGGCAGGGTTTTTTCCCCCCAAGTGAAATTGCCTCCAGGAATCTAGTGTAGCAACTGTATGAAACCCATAGTACTGGTGCCTTTTATTTTGCGAATAAATTACTTGTTTTCAATAACATCCAGAATTGTTTACAAACCACAGTAATGACAGAGGAAGTTTAGCAAGAGAGAGAAAAGAAGAATGTTTGCAAAGCAAGTCAGAGGAGTAACAAGTGTTGCTCATACGAAAGAAAAGTATCTTGCATGTATTTGCTCACTCAAATTGGACACTCAACTGCCAAAATAAATAAGAAGGCAAATATGAAATTGCATAAAGTGACCATGGAGGGGGGCGAGGGGAGGGGAAGAAGGAGATATGAAGTAATATATATATGATATATGAATTATATATGAGATATGATATATGAATTATATATGAGATATGAATTAATATATATGAAGTAATCCAGAGCAATTACAATACACAATTATAATGCTGCACAATTATACCACTATGATTCCACTTCAAGTGCTATGCCAACATCCTATGGAATCCTGGAATTTGCAATTTAGGGAGGAGTACCTAGAATTTTCAGCCAGAAACCTTTAGTTTCTCAGAAAACTACAAATCCCAGGATTCCACAGGATGCTGCCAGGGCAGTTGAAGTGAAATCATGGTGCTATAAATGTGCAGTGTAAAAAGGGAGTTAAAGAATTATGGATGTTAAACTTTAATAGTCTTAGATATATATACCTATCTCTGAACCCCTGAAGGCCATATTTTGTAGCCCCCTCTTTCAGAAAAAAATTATCAAAACATTTCTTGTCCTGAAAAAGTCTGGGAGTAGCATTTTGCATTTAAAAACAGCATAGGGCAACCTACCTTGCTTTGTCACCAAAATCCAACTGTGGGAGTGCGAGGGTGGGAACAAAACAAGAAATTAATTTTCTGGCTATTTCTGGTTTTCATTTTCTCTTCCACCATTTTTTAGGGCAGTAACCTGAAGGGGGCTGTAGGAAGAGAAAACTGCCCCCTAGGCCAGTTTTAGTTGGTAATTCAAGATGTTGTGAGCCATCTCTGTTGCATTAAGGGCCTTCATGCCCATTCTAGGGCCTTGGACATTTGCTCTAAAGTCTCGCCCTACCAACACTACCAAAAAAGATACAGGAATCTCCAAACAAATGCTCAGACAAGTTTTTCAGAAACACACCTTTGAACTTGTTCACACACTCTAAACACCAAGACAGTGGCAGATGTGGGGAAAGTCTCTCCACCCAACTAGGTGGACATACTCCCCAGGGCCTCTTGTAGAGAAGTCTTCCTTCCCTACAGTCAGAAAATGCCTCAGAGTAATCGAGAGGCATGCTGGTTTGTCTTCCTCCTGTTGTCTAAATGAGAGCATTCATGGTGAAACAGGGAACTGGGCTCAAATGGAGCTTGAGCTAGCAAAGCAGTGGGGAAACCATAAAAGGCAGAATCAGAAACTGGAAAGAGGGTTCACTCTCCTCAAAGGAAAGGCAATTGATAGATATGTTGACCCTGCCTTCCTTTCAGAGCAGTGAGAATGCACAATCTATTTTAGACTGCCCTCCTCTACTGCAGAGGGAGAAAAAAATCACATCTTGAGACCCACACACAATGGCAAACCAGGCCAGAGTGGTTATTACCTTTAGGGGGAGCAAACCCAAATACCTCTGTTTCCTTCTGCAGATCCTCTCAAAATGGCAACAGCATGTGACACCACATCTCTTCCTGTCACCATTTTGAGAGGGACTGCAGAGGGAAATGGAGGTAGGTGAAGGCAGTCCAGAGTTCTGGGGTGTTTGTGGGGTATATGGTTTGTTTTCATGCATCTGGGAAGCTTTCTAAATGGTTTGGAGAGGGAAATTGCCTCAAAACTAGATTTTCTTTCTGTGGGCAGTTGGGGAGCTTTGGCAGACTGGTAGGGGTTTCAGGACCATAAAGGCAGGGTCCAGGGATTGCATGCAGCCCATAAGCTGCAACTTGCCTCTCTCTGTCCTAAATCCCAGTCTGGGCACAAATAATCCATGTGCCCAGACTGCTTGGCACCAACTTCAACTGGTCTTCCAGGTATGGCCTTAGCTGGGCTGGGATCCTTTAGCCACAGTAGCCCATGTACTCTTAACTTCCCAGTTGAACTGCTGTTAAGCTCTTTACATAATGCTTCACTGGAAGGTAACTCAGAAGAACCGCTAGTGCAAAATACAGCAGAAAGATTGCTGACCAACATAACATATTGACAGCACATAATTTTAAATTGGGACTATATGATATGGTGACTTTTTAGACCTCATACTAAGCAGAACTACAGGTGCTAGTAAGAAATAATCTCATGTGATCTGAAGCACACTTAGAGGTCATCTAACACCCCTTCCATGTTCCCTTAGCGGTGTTATCTTCCATGGACTGCAGAGACCCTTCAGAAGCTCTCTGGAATTTCATTCAGGGGTCTTTCCCATTCCATCAAGATACGAGCATATACTTTGTTGTTACTGATTGCTATCAAGTTCACTTCAACTTCCCTCTAACTGAGAGACTTCCAAGTATCCCTGTTAATCAACAGCCACGTTAAGCTCTTACAAATTCAAGACCACGGCTTCCTTGATTGAATCTATCCACCTGTAACGCAGTCTTCTCTTTTCCTACCACCTTTTATTTCACCAAACATTGTTATCCTTTCTAATGAGCCAACAGCAGTTTCACAATAGATAACACTCGTTAATATTGTACAGAAGGCACTGATAAACCACTTCTGGACATCTTTTACCATGAAAATCCCATGATGAAACAATCCAAAATGAAGCAACACCTTGGATGAATGGTATCAGCCAATGTATGAGACAACCACACACATGAATACACACAAATATTTAAAAAAAGAAACAATGGGAAATTACATGGAAAATGGATATTTTTTTCCCCAAGAAATATTTATTGCACAGACTTTTCCCCCTTCTTAGGAGCTCCCATTCTGGGGGGAAAAATCCATACAGAGTAACCTTTTCACAAAGAAATCACACAAAAATCAGAAGTTTAAATGAACAGAAGGTTATGAATAAATAAGCCAGCAGAACATCAAAGACCTAGTGAGGAGAAATCTTCCCTCCTTGGGCCTTCCTCAAGTCCTTGCCAACAGAAAGAACCAGGAGTTTCAAATGGTCCATCTGCTTCCGTGAGGACATCTCCATGCATCCCGCAGACAAAAAAAATATATGTGCTGTCTGGCTAGTGATCACTTATGCTTCATTACCAAAAGAGGAAAGAGATCACCAAAAAAGCAGGGGGGCAAAAAGAAACTGCATGCATAGATTTATGCACATTTATATGCATTCTCTTGATATAACCTCTGTAATTTAAACAGAACTACAATGTATCTTATTGTAATACGGACTATGGCCTGGTGACCCATATGCCTGCTCAGCCTCCTCTCTAGGTGATGATGCTGGATGGGAGAGCCAGTGTTTTGTAGTGGCTTGAGTGTTGGATTATGACAGCAGGATATCAGGGTTCAAATCCCACTCAGATATGGAAACCCACTGGCTGACCTTGGACAAGTCATACTCTCTCATTCTCAGAAGAAAGCAATGGCAAATCTCTTCTGAATCAATCTTGTCAAGGAAACCCTAAGACAGGGTCATCAAAAGTCAGAGTCAAAATCACACAACAAAAATGCTGGATGGACAACATCAAGCCCTCTACTCTCCCTTCTAAAGGTCCTTTGTCCATAAGCCAGATCTGGAGTGAAAAGCCATTCAAAAAGAGGAGTATACCTTCAAACAGTTGACTCTCCTCTGTAAAATAAGAGAAATGGCCACCCTGTACCTGCCTCTTGTTGTTAAGTAGTACACACTAGAGCAGTGTTATTATAGTTTCCATGGAACCCTCAAACGGCCACAGCTGAATCACCCACAACAGCCATATCAACTGCAGCACCACCTAAGGCAGAAAAGTGAAACTTACAGCAACCGAGGAGATACATCTCTGCCATCTTGAAAGGCCTACCTCTTCTCTCACCCCAAGAGCAAAATTTTACTTGAAAATGAGTATGTCTACTTCAAAACTTTTCAAGCCAATTAGCACCTTGAAGATATATCCATTTAAAGCATTTTCAGCACAGTTGGTGACATGCTGCTGTATATCTGTATACCTCAGTTAACAAAGCCTCTGATGAAGAAATTCCTTTTCATAGCCAACCAGCCCCTAAATTTTCCTCCTTATCCTCCCTCTAGCTGCAAGCTTTAAGAAGCATTGGCACTGGGAGGAATGTTGAAGGTGATCTGGAGAAATGTGGACTTTTGGTGTCAAGTTCCTGCAATGTGTCTACAGTAAATAATGCAATAAAGCTTGAGTTGGGAAAGAATGGGATTCTACTGTAGCCAATCCTAATGTAGTTGGGTGTATCTGCCTACAACAGGTGAGTTAAACAGCAGCTGCCTCCATAATGCCTTACTGTGCATGTGCGAACAGCAAAGCAGTGAGAAAAGGGGAATAGTTAAGCTTATCTCACCAAACATGGATCTAAAAGTTTGGCCACAAAAACAGAAACCATAAGAAGAGACTGGTGAAAGAACAAATCATTCCTGGATGCATTTTGAAATAAACCATTCTAGAAAGTTTATAATATTTCTCTTTACTCATGAAAGGCTTGCCCAGACTGCTTGTTTCATTTCACATGGGCATCTTGTTAGCTTTGAATAAAAGGTTTGCTGAAACAAGTTGAACTGCTCTTCCTTTTTTGTCATGCTGGCATCCACCCCCTTTTTTATATATATTATTTTTGCCTCTGGAACCATGTTTTCTGTTAAAGACATTAATGCCTAGGAATGCATCTACAGTGTGTCCACCACATGTGCAGCAGTTCCATTCCAGGAACCCCCTCCCATGTAAAACAAACAAACAAACAAACCTACAAGTGTTCCATCCCATTGTAGTCATTAGCTATAACATGCACATCTGCATGGATGCACACTTCTTGCATCCATCGACTATAATGGGAGTGACATTTTGCACTACCTCACATTCGTGTGTGCAGACGTTGTGCCAAAAGAGGCACACTGTATTTCATACCTGTTTTGATGCTATTACTGCTGCAGAACCTTAGGAATAGCATTAGAGGTCCAGGTGGGGGGAGGGGCACTGCAATATACAGGAGTGCTTCATCTGGCCCGTCTGTCACCCACTTCTGCTCCAAGGCATGAGATATGGACATCTTCCATCATTATCTCTCCAGCAGATACATAAATCACCACTGAATCTTATTATATGCTTATGATGTACTCATTTTCACCTACTGTCAGCCACTTTGGAGAACTAACAGGCAGAAAGGCAGAAAATAAATATTTTTTCACAAACAGTAATTTTTATTAATGTACATTCTGGATTCTGTATGCCCTTTGCTTCATGTTCACCATCTTCCTATGTGCAAAGGTAGCAAAATCATGCCCTAATCTTCCTAACGTCAGTCATAACTAACCCCCATGAAATCTAATGAAACAGGTTAAGTCACCATTCAAGTTAAGCCCTAGTGCATATAGTCAGTTCCTGCCACAGCCAACTTCTGTTGGATCTTAGACAAAATATTTTCAGTTCTCTGTTTTGACAGCATGTGTTCAATGTTGACTTTTTACCTACAGATATGAGGAAAAGTGTATTGCCAGAGGTTTGGAATGCATTGTGACACAGGAAATCTAATTAGTAGCTAGCCTAAATTAAAAACAACAGTTGTCATTACACAAAAAAAGCCAAAGAGCAAGCTTTAAGGAAGTGCCTCCAAAAAAATAATAATGAACCAGTTCCTATTTCCAAACTATTTTGCATTCTTTCCTGATGCCATCTCTCAACACAGATATGAGTTACCTTGGAACTGATAAATAATACATACTGCTTAGACCCCAATAGCTTGGAAAAGACGCTGGGATTGTATTAAAATGACTTTCACACAAGGACAAAACAAGCTTTAAAGACAGGCAGGGTGTTTGGAGAATGTGTGTGTACGGGGGGGGCACATCTCTGTAGAGGAAAATCTCAAAACGCTGCAAAGTGCATTTTGGGGAACATAACTGGAATGCAATTTCTTCCACTTCTCTGAACTGCTTCAAACATTCAAATGCATCACCAAAGGAGATAAACCATTCTGTTGCCCTGCTAAGCAAGTCAAGGAAACAATTTAAGCATTCAGAAAACATGGTCACCCCAAAGAGACAAGAAATTACACTTGACCAAGGCCAAGACATTTCATTATTCTTACTCTTTTTATTATTCAAACAGAACACTGTCTAACTTATTCCTACAAAAAAAGAAAAAGACAAAATCCTTATAGCTATAGGAAATTTTGTGTCTTGGAAAAAGTGAGTTTTGAGCCAACAGCCAAAGCATGGCAAATTTAATATACAGTGTTAATATTATGAACGTCAACACAAAGGCTCCTTGCTATTTATAAGGTGTTTTGCAAATACCTGTACTAATGAGAGCTAGCATTTTTGACCAATAAAAAAAATAATAAAATAAACCTATACATTTTGCCGTATGGAAATTGTAATTATGGTGCGATGGGTGTTCCCACAATATGAAAGTTAGTGGAAAGTTACTTTGGGTGGTACTAACATTTCTAGAAAATACCAGAAGGGTGTGTTCTTGTTTTTCCTTCTGCAGCGAATTAAACAGAAAGTTACTGTTATAAGAAATACACACAAACTGTGCACAACCAAGCCTCTATCCAAAGGTGTGAAGTTTCAGATTTGTAACATTATCTTTCAATCTGAAAGGAATACATTTGTTGCATTAATGCACTGCTTCCCAAACATCTGAGAAAGGCAGTGCATTTGCTGATTGGCTAGAGACACAGGGCCTTTCTGCACTGCACTGTTATAGCGCTATTATTCCACTTTCAACATCCTGTGGAATCCTGGGGTCTGTAGTTTACTGAGGCCAAAGAGCTCTCTGGATGAGAATTCTAAAGGCCCCTTTCTAAACTGCAGGTCCCAGGATTCCACAGGATGTTGAAAGTGGAATAATAGCACTATAATAGTGTAGTGCAGAAATGGTCACAGACATGTCTTCTTACTATATCAAAGAGTCTTTAAAGAGCAAAAGTGGGACTGCCAACAAAGCAGTGTAGCATAGAGTATTTCTGTTCATACCCCCGAGTGGACAAAACCCAAGGCAACATCCTGTATTAAATGTTTTGAATGCCTTTACCCATTATACATCACCTGGTCAGTTGAGAGGCAATAGATAAACGCCTGAAATACATAAATACCACACTGCTTCTGACTAAGTGAAAATACAAAGGTTAGGAGGGTGCAAAGAAGTGGATTTGAGATGCTATCTGAATAGGTTGCTGTATTTCTCTCTCCCCCCTAGCCATCAAAAAATTACTTTTCTGTATGGTTCCGAGAATACAGTCTTTGCCATCCTCCCATTCCCACACTCAGCTTTGCAGGCAAGCTTTCTCGGTGCTTGAAATGGTTTGCAATAGACAAGTATTATTATTTTGTCTAATGAGACAGATTCCTTCTGCTCTACTCACAGTGTTTAGTACTCATGACCTCAAAATCATCTGATTCTCTTTGAATTGGGAACAGGAGAACGTGAGTCCAAAGGAATACTTTTCTGTGGCTGTGTGGATTGCCCCCACCATCTTTTTACTCATGAGACTGAATCCTAGGACAACCATGGAACCAATAGTAGGATGATGAGCCAATGCATAGGTAAATCCCACCAATTTAATTGATCTACTGTACTTGAAACCAACAACAGGATTCAGGACAAGTTCTTCGAATTCATGTGTCTGAAGGTTCCTTTCCCTGAGGTATGGATTGCTGAGGGTTCAAACAACTCATTTGTCTCCAGTGATATATCTGACTCTATCCAGCCACTCCCAGGAGGACACCAGCCAACATTAATTTCTGTTGTCGTTGATTGCATTCAATTTATCTGCCTTATGGTGACCTTAAGGTGAATCTATCACAGGATTTTCTTGGCAAGATTTGTATAGAGTGGATCTGCCACTGCCTTCCTCTGAGGCTGAGACAACATGACTTGCTCAAGACCACCCAGTGGGTTTCCATGGTAGAGCAGAGATTCAAACCTTTGATCTCCTAGAATCCCAGTCCAACACCAAACCACTTGACCACACTGGGTCTAGATAAAATCTGTGTGCATGTGCCTTCAAGTCACCGGCTGACTTATGGTGAGTCCATGAATTTAATAGAGTTTTCTTAGGGAAAGAATACTCAGATGTAGTTTGCCATTGCCTTCCTCAGATTATATAGCCTACAGCACCTTGTATCTGTGGTGCCCCTCATCCAAGTACTAACTAGGCCTGACCCTGCTTAGCTTCCAAGATGAGATAGGATATGCTGCCTTCAGGGTATTTAGGCCAGAATCTGTGTACTAAATATATGAAAATTCTTTCCTAACACTCAGACCATTACACTACACTGGTTCCTCCAAGACTGTTTGTCAGATACCATTATCTTCCTTTACACATTGAACTGCAATATTTTAGTAAGACCTGAGATTTGCTGGAGTGGTTTGCTGAAATTGAGGGGAATGAGCAGAGGAAAAGCCAAAATAAGCACAAAGGTTTGCCCTAGAACCCATTATTTGTCTTTTTGGCAGTCCAAGGTATTCACAGAACTCTCCTCTGGCACTATATTTCAAATGAGTTGGTTCTCTTCCTATCAACTTTCTTTACTGTCCAGTTTTCACAAACATACATAGAAATGGGAAATATGATGGCACGGACAATTTTAACTTAGTGACATATCTTCACACATCAGGATCTTGTCTAATTCGTTCATATCCATCCTTCAAAGTCCTAGTTTTCTTCTGATTTCTTGACTGCAGTCTCCATTTTGATTAATGAGTGAGCCAAGGTATGTGAAATCATTCACTAGTTCAATGTCTTCATAATTTGCTTCAAAGTTATGCAAATCCTCTGCAGTCATTATTTTTGTTTTGTTAATGTTCAACTGCAATCCAGTCTTTGCACTTTCTTGACTTTCTTCAACTGTCATTCCAAGTATCTGCTACTTCTGCTGGCAGTATGATATCATCTGCATATCTTAAATTGTTGGTGTTCCTCCAATTTTCACATGACCTTCCTCAGAGCTTTAAGTATGATACATTGAGCATACAAGATAAACAGACAGGGTGATAGAACGCAGCCTTGCCTGACCCCCATGCCAATTGGAGACCATCCTGTTTCTCCATATTCTGCTCTAACACTGACCTCTTGTCCTGAGTACAGGTTATACATTAGGTTAATCAAAATAAATGCTTTCCAAATGACACTGGGAGTACAACAGAAGAGGAATGAGTCATGTGATAAGTCACAGCCAAAGATGCTATTATCCTGATGTAAGTGTGATTTGCCTGCCTGCAATAAAGTCCCATGTCTCAAAAAAGAGACAAACACAAAGCATACTGCTGAAGTAGGTAAAGACAGGTTGCCAAGGTTGAGTGCAAGTAGTCCCATAAACTGAGCCAGCCTTCTCCCAATGTTCCACCCTGGAAACTTTTTGGACTACAACTCCCATCACCATCATCCATGCCTGGGCATGGATAAGAGGAATCCTATTCTGTTACATTGGTGGAAAGCTGCATCAGTCTGATCAATGCACACACTTTAAACAATTTTGCAGCACAATTCTCAGGACTGAATTTTAAACAGATAGGAGCTTATAGAGTATGCTCTCTTTCCTTCTCTCTCTTCTAGGGAGTCTTCAAAATGGATTTAGGCGTAATATGTTCCAAGGCAAGTTTCAAGTATGTTAAAATAATTACAGTACAGTCTTTAATATAGCAATCTCTCCTCTAGGAGGATTTCAAGGCCTTTCAGAAATCTGAGAGCAGGACTATCAAACCATTATCCTGGCTCACATGAGTAAATCCCCTGGTTTGTATAGGTAAATACAACTGGAACCAGTTCAAGAAATGTCATATATACGGCATGAGGCTTAACATGCATGACTTGATATTTCCAAGCTTTGGCTAAAACACAAATGGAATGTCACTGAAATGTAACAGGGTGGATGGGCAAGAAGACAGCTGGCACTGTGGCATAGCAGTTTGGAGGGGAAATCTGGAAACCAGTCAGGACTTGTACACTTTAAAAGAATATAGTAAAAGAGTAGTGGCCTCAGAGAGCAGCAGAAAAAGCTTACTCTCCCACATGGAACAACCCACATAATCAGTAGGAAATTCCACAGGGTTTTCCCTCAGTTTCTATCAGGAAGTCATGATTCTCTTAGAGAGAAGTTGGACTAGGAATTCACTCCCAAAGGCCACATATTTTGCTGCTTCTCCAGAGACCCGGGCCAAATACTGTTTTCCAAGGCTGCATAATTTCATAACTGTTTACTGTCAGCTTTTCTTTGCCCAATATACACACAACACTGTTACCTTAATCAGATTCCTCCTTATTTCCTTACTTCCCCAGTCAATTTCTTTCTTTCTTTCTTTCAACACAAACAATCATTTCTTTATTAAAGGACAGAAAAACATAGCAGCAGAACCCAACAGAACAATCCACGTTCAATACAAACTGTTTTTTCAAGGTAGTTCCCCTATCCCACCCTCCACAAACAGCAAATGTAGGAAGTCCAATTTGAACTGGAAATCAGGCAGGGGAGGGAAGAGGGTAGCAGCTTTTAACTCTTTCACTCATCTCCTATCACCTCAATACAGACAGAAAGGCACATGGGTGGAGAACAACAGGCAAAGTCCAGCATCTTTTTAGTGACATACAGAAACATATGTAATTGTCTGATCATTGTGGAGGCTGATATTCTCTTTCTCATCCCACAGTATCCAGGAGTCACCATTGCACTGTGATAGCCATCCTCATGACCATCCCACACCCCCACTGGTCTCTCAAACTGACAAGGACAATCCTCTCCTCCACC
The DNA here is from genome assembly GCA_948474755.1 of Ctenosaura bakeri. Taxonomy (NCBI): domain Eukaryota; kingdom Metazoa; phylum Chordata; class Lepidosauria; order Squamata; family Iguanidae; genus Ctenosaura; species Ctenosaura bakeri. The sequence goes on along the minus strand of CAOLHI010004402.1, from coordinate 45,840 downwards.
CCTGCTTTTTCAGCTACTTTTTAGATTGTCCAGTTTGTCTCTCCTGCTCCTGCTTTCTCCTTTTGCCCTCAGCTTACTCCAATTGCTGCAATCAGTATTCCAAGTCCAACAGTAGTTTATACTGAATTAACTTTTTTGCTCTTCCTGTAGGCTCAGACAAAAGCAAACTGCAGCAGACTCTCCTAGCCTATCTGTTCTTCCTCCCTTTTGTCATCTTTACCACCCTGTTGCTTGGCCATGTTGTGTCCCAGTTTTCATCTCTGAAATGTTGGAGTATATGCTATTATATTGCTGATTGAGAGTAGAGCTATTAGAGAAGCATCTAGAGATGTTTCCACAATCAAACACAGATCAACATCATCATCCAAATCCCCCAACAGATCTTAGTGGAAGATGTCTTTAGTCTGTGCCTGAGTATAGGGACATAGTCAGATACTGATCTATGATGTCTATCGCACCACACTAATAAATTATGGAGCTGGTAACAGGGGAGCCTGATATGCTACCCTACCATTATGTTATGTTCTCTAATGTGATTTTTTTCTGCAGCAGAGATGTGTGTATCCAGTCTTCTCACATCCTAAATTTCAAGCAGATCAACACAAGTGATTTCTTACAGAAAAGAAATATCGCTGGGCTGGTTCTTCTCCTTGTAGTCCCAACTGGGCATACTGAGAGCCTATGGACAGCAAACCATTCATGTAGACTCCAGCTGGCATTGCTACTAGTATGTTGGCTAGAGCAGCCAAGTGGTGGTCCATGGGCCAGTGCTGATCTACAAGACATCAGTTGCTGGTTCTGGGAAGCTTCCAGGAAAAAAAAGAAAGAAAGAATCAATAGGCACAAATAAGGTGCTGGTTCCTGACATACTGGGGGCGGGGGAGACTGCTGGCCCCTCACATCCAGTAGCTTAAGAAGCACTGGGATAGGAGATTTTGGGAGTTGTAGTTATAGAGTTGAACTCTGCATATTAGTCACAATGATCAGTTGAACGTGTTCCATGAAAAGTCCATCTCAAAGCCCTCCCTATCCAATGGGATTCTAGGAACTGTAGTTCAACGAGACAGAATTAAAATAGATTCTTCAGTGATCATATAGCCATATTGGCTGAAGGATGAAGGCAGCCAAAGTCCAAAAAGTTACTTTGTCCTAACTCAGAATTTATCAGAGTAAATTCTTTCTTTATTTCTGCTTCTATCCTATTACATCTCATTTTTATATATAGATAGCCATGACCTTTAAGGTGTGTGTTCAATATTATACTACGAGCAAGAATACTCATTTTTAAACCTCTTTTTTACAACTGAAACCACTGGGTGGGGAAGAGTACTGAACCACCCAAAAAATTAAATTGATTTAGTATTCTGAGTAATACATCCTTCCTCACCCTTGTCTCAGTATTAACCTTAACAAGTTGTTAGTGTTACAACACAATCTTGAGTTAAAATCCAGTTCAGTCATTCTGTGGGCTATTTATAGTTTCCACTTGTAATCTCATGACTCAACTCTTTTCTAGGGCAAAGTACCCCATCTTTAAAACAAAACAAAACAAAGTCTCGCAGCATTTTAAAGCTACATCAACACACTGAAACTCAAAATGATTTGACTGTCAAGTAAAAGCAATGACTGTAAGCCACCCAGGTACTATTTGTGTTTTGCTGGCCACACAAACCAGAACTCAAATCGAATTGTGTTTAATGTGCAACTGAACAAAGCCACAGTTCTGCACATGCCTGCTCAACCCACTGGCAAGGTTTATGGTCAAAGCATTTAAGCAACTCCTATGAAAAACAGGGAAGTGCCGTAGTAGAGCCAAAGGTATATAGGATTGAAGTGCTATGAACGTTTTGGGTCCAAAAGGCAATGACATCATTTTCCATTCTTCTCAGGCTTCCCTGTGCTTCTAAGCTTAGCTGAAATCTTCACAACAACTGGGTGATGTGGCTTTGCACAGTAACTGTGTATTGGTATAAGAGATCCCTCTCTGATTCAAATCATTTTGGGGTGCCCTGGTGCTGAAAGGGCAATTAAGGTCCACTAACTTTATCAAAAATCCACTCCCTGTGAGGAACACTGAACTTATTTGTTATCATGGATCAGCAACAAAAGAGAGGACAACTAGAATGAAATATTCCTCCCATGCTCAGACTTTTGGGAAATTCAACATGAAACATACGGGCATTTCTTGTTATCTTGCAATTTTAAAACACTTTCAAACAGCAGAGTTCTCCATTCCCATGCTTCTTCATGACAAACTTGTTAATCATAGAGTTAGAAGAGATCCCAGGGCCATTGAGTCCAACCCCCTGCTATGCAGGAACACCCATCAAAACATTCCCAACAGATGGCCATCCAGCCTCTGCTTAAAAACTTCCAAAAAAGGAGACTCCACCAGACTCCAAGGCAGCATATTCCACTGCCGGACAGCTCTGACCATCAGGAAGTTCTTCCTGAGGTTCAAGCGGAATCTCCTTTCCTGCAGCTCGAATCCATTGCTCCTTGTCCTCATCTCTGGGGTAACAGAGAACAAGCCCCCTCCCTCCTCAACATGGCATCCCTTCAAAATGGATCAACACAATCACTTTTATTTTTGGACTTCCTTAAGGACCAGCCTCCGGGAAATGTTATAAGAGTCTCCTGCATTTCAAAATTTACATCCAAAACGGGTTACATATTATTTAAATGCCCAGCAACAAGCAGAGGTATCTCATGAATCACTACCACAATACTGAAGTTGGCAGCTTGACACACTTGCCAGCTTTTCTGTAATGCAACAGCCAACTTTCTTCAGGGTATCTAATGCATAAGATTGTCACCTATGCAGGTAATATTATGTATGTGAGAAACAAGGGCCCCACTATGCCCATCCCAATATAAGGGTCCAAAACTTATGAATTAGAGCTAGTCTAGAATAGACCCACTGAATCAATGGCAACCTCCTAAGTCAACACTTAAGTAAGTTCCACTGATTCAATAGGACTACTCTAAATGGGATGAGCAGTAGGATACAAAGTAGGATACACACTTAAGTCTGCTGTCTTATCCTTGGCTTGTAGCCACCACCCAAATACTTCCCATAGTGTGACCAAACATTATTATATCAAATTTCCACTCAGCCATGGAAACTGACTGGGTAATGGTGACAGATTTTGATTGATTATATACTTTAATAACTGCTGAAGAGAAGATTGTAAGTCACTTATTTTTCTCTTTGTTTTTTCGTTCTCTTTCATCATCTTTTTTTTAGCTTTATCTAGTTTCTATTTTATTTTCTTTGTTCTCTCTTTTTCCCTTCTTTTATGTTTGCTGCTTTGTTCCAAGTTTTATTGTATATGAAAAAATCTCAATACAAAATTATAATCACAAGAAACCGATTGGGTAACCTTGCAGGTCACACTCTTAGCCTGAGAAGAAGTCACCAGGAAATCTTCTCTGAAGAAATCTTGTCATGAAAACCCTGGGATAACATCTCCATAAACTGAAGGCATGTGACAACAACAAGAGTTCTATGGTGTTAAAACTGTATACTTGGCCCCTCATCTACCCTCCAGAACATAAACACTTGCTTATGGATGACTATATCAACAATATTCAACTTCAGATTCACATTATATTGTTGTTGTGGGACATCAAGTCACTTCTGATTTGTGGTAACCCTGAGGTGAACCTTTCATGAGGTTTTCTCAGCAAGGTGTGTTCAGAGAGGGTTAGCCATTGCTTTCCTCTGAGGTTCAGAGAATGTGACTTGCCCAAACTAACCCAGTGAGTTTCCATGGCTGAGCAGGAATTCGAACCCTGGTCTTCCAGAGCCCTAATCCAACACTGAAACCACTAATAGGTCCAAAATGAATCTATCTACCAAATATTTAAATATATTTTCCTTTCACTGATACACTGTCCCTCTCATCTTTGTAAGTCCAACTCTCCTCTTCAAACCCCAGTCTCTAGCTGTCAATTTCTTCCTCACTCATGTGGTTATTGTTGTGCATCTTCAAGTCATTTCTGACTTATGGTGACCCTAAGGCGAACCTATCACAGGGTTTTCTGGAGTTGCATGTGTGTGTTATGTGCCTCAGGTCACCCAGTGGGTTTTCCACAGCCGAGTGGGGAAGAAACTCTGGTTTCTAGGGTGGTAGTCCAGCAAGCAAAACACTACACCACTCTGGCTCTCACTCATGTTACTCCAACATAAACCTGTTCCTTCCTCAGTCATTCTCTCAGCCAGTCTATATCAATATCCAAAGACCCTCTCTTTGCCAGTCATTTCACATTTGTCAATTACTCTGCACATGCATCTCTGGAACTAGTTAATAATCAAGAACATGGAATAAAGACACTAACCAAAACTGTGTTACAGCTTGCATTGTACAACCTTTTCTTTACTCTAGTGCAGAGAAAAGGAAGCTGTGGGCCAACAGATGTTGTCTAACCACATTTCCCATTAGCCCTAGCCAGCACTGTCAAAGCTGAGGGCAATCACACAAAATATGGAGGGCCACAAATTTTCCACCTTTCTTAACAATGCTGATGCTCCCTGGAAAAATTTCTTAAGCAGACAGAGAGAGGCACAGAAGGAGCAGATAAACTCAGCCTCTTGGTCCAGAAGGATTAAAAGAGTACAACATCACTCAAAGGAGCAATTAAGCAATTCAAAATATAATTCCAGACCAATCGTATATTTAATACCCTACCAGTGGACGTTTGCTTAATTAGAGTTACAACTTTGTTCTATGCAGCATGAAACAACCATGTTTCTTGCTGCAAGAGCTACAATTATTCATTTCAGTCACTCAGTTGTCCAAAACAGCCAGCATAATTCAGCTGCTGAAGACAAAGTCTTCTTATCACAGAAAAACACTATGTTCAACAGGATGCAAATTGGGACAGCTTAAGCTTAATCACCTGATGACTATCACTTCATGCAATTTGGCTTTCTAATGACAGCCATGTCCCTTATTACACTCTCCTGCAGATTGCAGCTAGATAACAGTAAGATTAGATTTCATGGAACCAAACCAATCAGTATCCTACACTTCTTCCCAAAAGCAAGTCAACGGAACACCAATTGTGTCAAGACTGACCTAAAAAGGAGCTACATTTATCCTCATGAAGTTCTGAAATCAAAGCAAGAGATAAACTAATGAGAGTTTGTCTAATTGGTCTCATTTCTCCCTCCCACTGTGGTCTGTTAGACTCTTCATCCACTTTGGTATTACAGCCAACAATTAAACTCTATTTTGGACAGGAGGTGCAGAAGCACTATAGTTTTCAGAAACACATTTGTTTCAAGGCTATCTTTAGAAGATGTAGCATAGGTGACCATAAGCAACCCAATTCTCTTTCTCTCTCTCTGCCAAGGTTGTCCTATTTACAATACAGGGGGCAGTCAAAATGTTTTATCTTAAAAGATTACTCTAAGATAGGAGTAAGCAACAAGTCAGTTTTGGGTGACGCATCAAATATAACTATTGGTCAAGAGTTGTGGGAGTTGTAGTCCATAACATATAGAGGGCATTGTATTGCCTACTGTTACCCTGATTTCTGAGGTCCCTTGGGGGACACCTCAATGTGCTCCAAATAATGGGGAATGGGAATTAGCCAGAGCACAAGCTGTAGCACTACAAGAGGCAGGGCAATCTAGCAAGATCTTAAACACAATGTTTACGAGGTCAGGCCAAGTCAAAAACCAAGCAGAATTAAATTATAATTGTTTTCTTTATTTACAAGACAGTCACTGCACACTTACGTACTCACTCACACAGACCTAGGAAAATAAAGGGAGGAAATTCGATAGGGGATTTTAAGAAGGATTTTCAGGGGAAATACTACACCTGATCCTGCAGCCCGGGTAGCCAGAAGAAAGTCTGAAGCGGAGATTCTCAGCACGTGGAAGCTGAGGGGAAGGCTCAGCAAACGGAGCGGCAGCAAGTCGGGATGACAACCATGAGCAATCCGAGGAAGTGCTCGAAATCAGGGGTTCTTATAGGGAGAAATGTGCCTGTAGGGTAGTCCATTCCCTGGTAGAACAATGGGTTTTGGGTTGGAGACAAAGTCTCCGAAAGGTCAGCAATTAGGATGATTGGATTTTGACGGAGTTGTCAATAGCACAGACAGTATGCAAATGAGGAGTGCTTGACAGTTGGGTAGTCAGAAGCGTTAATCTCGTCAAGCTGACCATTCAGGGCAGAGAATCTTTTGTATGCTTGGTGCATACTTAATTTAGTTTGAAAGTGTACATGCCCTGAGGTCTCCTGAAGCTGCGTGCTGGAAAATTACTGGCCTGCCTGGGATTTTTCAGCCGTTTGGCCGTGTCCGTGTGCATGCTTATCCGGGGGCCTCACAAGCACGTGGAAGGGAACAGTTTGGAATGGCCAATCTTTTCATATCAAATATAAGTCCTGGGTTCGGACTATGGACCACAGTAACACTACCCTTGCTGTATGAATTCAATCTAGACATTGTATCTGGAGCCAGCATGGTGTAGTGGAGGGATGTTGGACTAGGACACTGGGAGACCAGGATTCAAATCCCAACTCTTCCATGGAAAGCCACCAAGGTAACCTTAGACATGTCACACTCTCTCAGTCTCAGAGGCAAAATCAAACCCCTTCTGAATAAATTCTGTCAAGAAAACCCCATGATAGGCTGGCATTAGGGTTGGCATAAATCAGGAATGACTTGAAGGAACACAGCAACAATTGCATCAGAAGTATGTAGGACTCTTGAAACCACTATGCAAAGGTTAATTATTTGATGTATATCTACATCTTCATGAAAAGGAAAGAACCACTTGTTGCCTTTTGATTACACGTGAAGCTCAAGTTGCTTTTGCATGGAACTAAACTCTGCTTTTTAGTCCATGATACTGTTATATTGAAGCTAAGTTGTGAGTAGACATGCATACGCTTGATCTGTGCTTCATCTGTTTGGTCAGAAAATGGCAAATTGGAAAGAATTACATCTAATTCTGCTCACTCTGCTTTGGCCCCTCTCAGGACCTTTCCCAAATCAAGATTTTTCCCAAATCAAAATTCAGCTTCTGGATCAAAACAGGTTACACACCTTTGTTTAAAGAAAAGAGGAATAGCCCTGTGTTCATGTATTTGTTCACTAGATGGCTTGGCTTCTTTGGGTTGCAGAAATCACATAAGAAATTGCTAGAATACCACCACATGGCTTCTTCATTTCCCTCTCCACAGTGGTATCATGTTTACATTGTAAGAAAAAACTGTGCACCAAAATCTGTCAGCTCTCAGGGTCTGGCCCCTCTTCTTTAGACCCCAAGGCAGAAGAGAAGACTCTCAGAGTGAGAATGCTGCCTTGGAAGACTGATATATATCTTCCACATTTGTTAGACTTGGGTGTTTCTGACTTGAATGGTGTATCCTGTACAGCTGTACTTAATGCTTAATGTAACTTGCTTCATGTCATCATCAAAGGCTGCCCCTTGTAATATTGCAAGGGATTATCCCAAGGTCTCAGGTTTTGGTCTTGAAATCTCAAGGTCTGGGAGAGGCCTGACCTAGCAATCCTAACAGATACATAAATCGCCAGAGTAGAGCAGATCTATACTTAGGTGACAGAATACTACCACAGGACAAAGTGAAGTTGGGCAGCATACTCCAAAAACCTCCTGAAAGCACAACACAAGTCTCACACATCTTGGGAGTGGGAAACTTGATTTCAGGCCTATTGCCACCCAGAGCTCAAATGTAGCTATGAACCACAGTTCTAAAGCACCGCTCAGAAGAATTAAGAAAATCATATAGAACTGAACCTCTGCCAAGTATAGTCTCCATTATACATGAGACTAATGGGAACTGGTGGTACTTGAGCAAAGACCAACCAATGTAATTATGAATTGGCCTAGAAGAGCTGCCAAGTATAGGCACAGATGGTATATAAAAAGCCATGCAATTAGTAGGGCACATTAGAAAAACATTGTGCAGTGCAAAGAAATGATGAAAAAAGAGGTGTGCCATTGATGTCTGGTACCATTGTAGTGGTTTGCATACTGGACTACGATTCTGGAAACCAAACTTCAAATTCCCATACAAGCCATGGAAACCTCCTGGGTGACCTTGGGCAAGTCACACTCTCTTAGCCACAGAGGAAGGCAAATGTAAACAAATCTTGTCAAGAAAACTTTACAACCGGGTCACCATAAGACAGAAACCACTTGAAGGCCCACAACAAGTACAACAACAACCATCACACCACAAGACTGGATCAGCTGCCTTCACAAAACACTGGCAGCTCATAGGACAACTTATCAGCAAGCTCAGATGGTAATGCAGTCTCACAAATGTGCTAGTAGAACCAACCTTCTGCTATGGCATGTGCACAGTCTATTGCTTTCCCCTCTGGTCCATTTCCTAAAACACTTGTGTCAAATCATCTGAACTGGCTGCAAAGAGTAGAGCAAAATGCACTCTGAAATGTTCTTGTGACTCAGCCCATGATTTCTGTCTTAAGGCAAAAGCTCCATAAATACAATTTTGCACAGTTACTTTTAAGCGCTGTCAACTTACTCATGGCTTAGTGGAATTAATTTATCAGACCAGAGTTGATCCAGTTTCATACAAAGGTGTGTTTTAGAGAATCATACTCGTTTTCAGGCATTGTTTGGCAAAGCTGAAGGTGAGAATGTTTCACAAAGATCAGAACTCTTGCAAGAATCTGTAGCAGGGCCAGGAAAAGCGTATTCCCCCTGATGTTGCTCGACTGGTACCTCCATCAGCCCCATCCAATACAGTCAGTCCATCCATCACTTTATCTATATCCCACATTTTCCCCAGGATGGAACTCAATAGTGAAGGATACTCGGAGCTGCAATCTACCACCTGGAAGGTCACAGCTGGCCACCCCGGCCCACAGTCTGCTATTAGGACATACAAAGGGCAAATCTCATCCAACCAAAAAGCTTCAGGGATTTAGCATTATGATAACCACTGGTGCATGGCCAAAATAAACAGGAACTGTGGCTTAAAAACAGAGGAGCAAAAGGGCACACAAATATGCATAATGTTTGCTTATGTTTACTTCTATGTATACATGCATATTTTAGAAGTACTGTAATTTAAGTAGAAACGCAGGACATCTTATCACAATAGCAACTGTTACCAGACTGTATCCTGCTCAGTTTTCTATGCAAGTGGTAATGATTGACGGACCTTTTCTCTATATCTTCCAACTGTTTTTTTACTGATAAACCAGAATTGAATTGGAGACAGAGTCCAAACCGAAGACTATCAAGTAGAACACATGGCCACACTGCGCACATAAAATTTAAATTTTACGATTTCTTTATAATATACTTGTTGATTGTTGCTGCAATGTGATCCTGAAGCACAACAGGCAAATATTTTAGCCTGCCTTAATAGAACCATCCTTTCCAAGTCAAGTAAAAGTTCCACTACATCCCTCAATAGTCAGGCCTCATCTGCAGTATTGTGTTGAGTTCTGGGCACCTCATTTGAAGACATAGACAAATTACAGCAGGTTCACAAAAGGTCAACGAGGATGATACAAAGTATGGTGAACCAAACATATATATGAGGAAAGGTTGAGAGAGTTGGTGAAGACTCGGGAGCGACATGACTGCACTCTTTAAATACTTCAAGGCTGTCGGGATGTGCAGGTTTGTTCTCTGCTGCCTCAGAGAACAGAACCAAGTCTAATGGCTTTAATTCACAGGAGGGGATCTTTCAACTGAACATCAGAAGAAACTTCTTGTCAGTAAGATCTGTTCAACAATGGAACCAACTACCCAGAGAGGTGGAAACATCTCCTTTTCTGGTCATCTTCAGAAAGAGGGTGGACAGCTACCTGCTGGGAATGCTCTAGCTGGAATTCTTGCATTGAGCAGAAGTTGAATTTGATGACTTATAGGACCTCTTTCAACTCTGTGATTATACTGTAAAGTATTAGTAGGCAGTCTATTCCACTGATAAACCAGGCAGTCTTTCATTTCCTTATCTACCAATTCATTCCACAAGCCTCCAATAAAGAGAACTTTCTAGTTTGTGTCAGCCATTTTCTCCCTGTATTCATTTACTGCTCTCCTTCCTTAAAGCATGAGCTTTACGCTTTTCTGCATAAAAATGTTTTATGCTGCCACAGCTGTTTGGAACCAGAGATGGTATGTACAAGAACACGAAAGGTACAAATCCATGTTACTTTTCAATGACAACTCCCCGAATCCCACAGCCAGCATTGCCAAGAGATTCTTGGAGCTGGAGTTCAAAAAGATCATTTTCCAGACTCTGGTATGATTCTACTCTAAAGGACTAGAATCTTGTCCTCTTTTGAAATCAGCTCCAACAGCAAAGAGAGAGCTGGTACAAAGAAAGGAAGACCTGCTCAATATGACTATCTTTATCCCATTCATCTTCTGCAAAATGCACTATATTGAATGAAAATGTTATACAATTCTTCCCACTGGATGCAACCAGCTTTAATTTAGAACTATGAACCAGTCAATTTGGGAGATAAATTTACATGCACTTTTTAATGTTGGGCATTGAATCGATTCCTGCTGTGGTGCCCACATTCATTCATACCTATTCTGTTTGAAGGCAACTGTTCCTCAACAAAGGCTGTTGAGCCCAGAAGCTCTTTATTTTATCTACTGAAACATCTGGGTGCTTGTTCCACTCCTTATGCTAAATTGCTCTTTCCAAACTCAGGGCCTGCTATCCAGGAGGACAAAAGGGAGACTGTCATTGCTCACTGATGTCTATTTTATGAAGACCAATCTATCGCTGGGGTTCCTAATGATCAGAACAGTCAGTTTCTTCTGCAGGTACAGTATGAAACTATTACCTTTAAGCCTGAGGGGAAAATTCAGACTGTAACCAAGAATGCCACAACGGCAATGCTGGCTGGTAGATTCTGAGAGCTGTTGCTCAAAAGTAATTTCCCCTGATTTATTACCTAGCGCACCATTACCACCTTACCATTACCAAACAGTCACCTGGTCATACAGTCCTATGCATGCCTATTGTAAGTTTCGGGGATTTCCTTTGGGTTGTTCCCCAGTACAAGTGTCTGGGAACAGGAGCTTGTCTTATACAGGATTAACACAGTTAACAAAACTTCTGACAAAGAAGTTCCTTTTTACAAAGTCTTTTTATGCTTGCCTAGCCACACTTTTCCTTCATGTCTTCTGTCTAGCTGGAAGTTTTTTAGCAGTATCAGCATCAGGATAAGGTGTCAAGTTGCAGAAGTGCATTTGTAGTAAACAATGCAATAAAGCTTGAGCTGGGAAACTATGAGATTCTATGCTAGCCAATCCACTGTAGCTGTGAGTAGGTACACACAGCAGACAAGGTAAACAGCAGCTGCCTTTAGAATCCCTTATTGAGCACACATGAACAGCAAAACATGGAGAAAAGGAAAAGGAGATTAACCTGCCTCAGCAGCAGTCCTCAGCATGATGAAAAGCATAAACGTAAAAGTCTGGCTACCAAAATGGAAATCAGAAGAAAAGGGGAAGCTAGTGGAGGGGAAAAGTCATCCTTGGATACATTTTGGAAGGTTTCAAAGGATCTTTAGGAGGTCCAAAATGTTGTTATTATTTCATGCAAGGCTTATCTGAGACAAGCTGTTTCATTTTACATGGGCAGAATAAAAATAAAAAGTTTTTTGAAACATGTTGAACTGCTCTTCTTTTTGTCATATAGGATACTATCTCTATTCGTTCCATGTTATTTCTATTCCTAGTGCCAAATTTTCTGTATGCACAGAAATGAAATGAAACAGCCAGGTAAGGTTAACCTTCCATAAGTAAATAAAAGCATCCTGAGCCTTCTGGAAACCACCTGAATTTTTCTTCCAATGTGCATCCAGGGATGCTTTTTTTTCTTTTCTCTCTCACCAGCCTCCACTTTTCTTATGATTTTCATTTCAGTAGCCAATCCTATGCATTTTTAAACAACATGTTGGTAGCCAGACTTACAGATCCATGTCTGTTTTTTAATCTTCTGGAGTAGCTGTTTCGCTCTTCACACAGGTTGAGTAAGGGACTGCAGGCAGCTGTTGTCTACCTTACCTCTTGTAGGCAGCCACACACAGTTACAGTAAGATCAGCTAGAGCAAAACTCCATTCTTTCCCAGGTCAAGTTTATTGCATTTTTTTCTTGCAAACATGCCGCTGCAACCTGATACCAAAAGTCTGTATTTCTCCAGTCCTCCTTCATCATCTTCCCAATGTTGCTGCTGTTAAACTTCTTCCAACTAGACAGAGGATGAGGAGTAACATTGGTATTGGGCAGGTATGAAAAGAATTTGTAAGAAGGAGTTTGTTTTTCAGAGTTTTTGTTAACTGAAGTATGCCAGTACATTACACATGCAAGCCTGCACACACACACATTTTGTACTTTGTACTTCACTTTATGTAAACCACTCTGATGATCTTTCCAGAGTAAAGGAATGATAAATACAGCAGATGAATTAGTCCTAAGTACAAACAATAGTCAGTTATTTAAGAAGAAAATATCAAGGAAGTTTCTCTTAAATCTCTTCACAATTATGAAAAGTCCAATTAAGGTGGGGTTTATGTTCCTCCCACAACAAGTTAAGTCCAAAATCCTTTAATTCAAAACATATAATCTACAGTATTAGTACCAAGATACAGTAACAAGAAGGCAGAAAATAATGTTCTACCCATGCAGTTCCGTATCCACTTTGCTTGCATATATCTTTTTTGGACAGGTCCTAAAGAGCTATTCATTACTCCAAGAGTGGGCAACTGTGCGAGGCTGGGGGCCACATTAGTCCACCCAGGAGACCCTTGGCCAGCTGCACCCTACACATACCCAGTCCCACCAAAAAATTCAGTTTTCCCCAAATACCCCTAAACATCTTTTAGGGGGTACAGGGAGCATTTTCATTACATCTTTTGGCATTCCTGGGCTATTTTAGGTCCAGGAGAGGCCTTTTTGAACAACAGAAAGTGACTGAAGTCACTTCGTGTTTCAAAAAAATGCCTCCTCGGACCTAAAGTGGTCTAGTAGATGAAAACATGGTAGAAATGCTCTCCATACCCCCAGAGGGCATTTTTGGGACATTTTGAGGACAAAAAAATGAACTTGGGGGGCACAAAAACAGCCCTGGGGGCTGCACTTTATGCTCCAACCAAAATCTACCCCCACAACTGCCAAGCCCCAGGAGGGAATGTAATACCAATAGCAGGTGTGACTACATTATACTGATATGGATGGAGCAGGGACACAAGCTAAAACTGTGCAGAATCAATTCCTCCTGGTTCATAAGGGGAAGGAAATGGGAGTGCACTCACAGATAGTGTGTACCCCTCGATTCCTTTCCCTCACAGCTACATTATCTGCCCTGTATTCTTTTTTCCTCCTCTCCACATTTGTAAGCAGCAGCTGCTCTCTCTCCTGGGGCTTGACAGCTACAAGGGGAGGTTATTCATGCAAGCCATGCTTATGTGCCAGCCTGTCACTAACATGAACTCAACTAATATAGCATATCATACTTGCAATACAAATCTCACAATTTCGACAAGATCTATTTCGACATAAGAGTGGCTAGATTTTTTTTTTTAAATCTATCCCTTTCTAGCTGGGTACCACTATGCTGAACACACAAAATAGAAGCAAAGGCTGATTTTAACAAAAGGATGGAGAATAACTGAAATGGTGAACTCATCAGTCAATCTTGCAAAACCATTTTTTGATTCAACCAAAGGATGTAGAAAGAATGTTCCCAAAATGCAGACCAAGACTAATCCAGTGCACTCCAATCCCATCTCAGCACTTACATCCACATGGACTGTTATGATGCTAATAGAAATTCTGAATCTACCAACATACCCTTTCATTTCAAAAGATTTGGGGGGGCAACTTGCAGGTTGCTTCCTTTGTATGAGACACAAACTTCTGTGCTCTGTGCTCAGCTGTAACCTCCCATATGACTTGTCAAGTGGCTCCTCTTAATTGTGGAGAAGGTTTCCAAGCCTGTGGTAGGGGTCCTTGAATACACCCACTGATCATGTAGACATGCTCCACACAGGTGAATCTCAGTAACAAAGCATGCTCTATGCTACAGCTAGGTGCTATGCAGAAGAGTAAAGAAAGCTTAAACTGTCATTGTTTGTACAGGATAGCCCATATACTTCTGGCTTTACATCAGGGGTGGGACAACCCTACAACCCCCACATCTTGTTGGACTGCATCTCCCAGCATTTTTCACAACTGGCTATACTGGCTAGCAGTCCAATCCCATATCTGCTTTAGATAATAATGGAAGCGGAAGAGACAGCTCCCTATCCCAATAAACTTATAGTTTAAATCCCTTTACAAAGATAAGGACAACAAACAGCAAGGTGAGCAGATGCAGTTATATATCCTCATGCTTGCTTTGGCTGAGTATGTGGTCCTTATTATTCACACAAATACTCCTGTCCAGTCATTTTCTAATAGCTACATGTACAGACTCAGTAGTATTTGCAACCTGATCCAAAGGTTCCAACTGTCAGTTCAAACCTATGCACGTTTACTTGGAACTCAGTTGCATTACAACCGGTAGGGCTTCAGCGTAGGACTGAAATTTTAGGGAGTTCTGCAGCATGCTGAGTCTCTAACATTGATTTACCACAGCTGCTCTGAGAACTATCTTGAAGGTGTATGCAATCAGGTTGAACAAGACTAAGCAGAGGCATTTTGTTTACCAAGCTGCAATATAAGCTTCAGTGATGGTATAAGTGAACATCCATAAGGGCACACAATTGCCACCCAAACTGTTTTCCATCTAAGTTGTTTAACACAGCCAAGCTATGAGATCCCAAGGAGAACATTTATGTGTAGAGACAATCCATTATAGGATATGCATTTCTGAGTTACTGCAGCTTTTAGCAGCAGGAACTACTCCCTTTACGAAGGAATAAAATCCAACAGCTGCAGGGCTGATCAATGCAATACTGCTGAAGTTTCCAATTAGTTATCATGTCCACACAAAACACTAGGGATAGCGAGCCCCCTGTGAAAATTATATTCAGTTGGCCCTCCACATTTGCAGCTTTGACTTTCATGGATTTGATTATTTGCAAGTTTCTTCAAGCCCTGCCCCCTCATCTCAGGCACTTCTTTCTGGGGGGGAACCTTCCCTCTTGGCAACTCCAATCAGGCTGAGTGGCCCTTCAAAAACCTGCCTCTGGTCATTGTCGTCGTCCTCCTCCACCATCAGCCATTGCCTGGCCAGCTAAGGACAACTTGAAGACCGATTTTTCAGCACCACAAATCCTCTCCTGATGTTTCACCCACATCTAAGGAAGGAGATGGGTGTGAGAGACAAATTATAGGGCCACCATGTTGACCCACCCTCTTTCCCTCTCCTTTCCTTGACCTGGTTTGGACCCTGGGTATCTGTTCTTCCCACCATGCCTTGGCCCTCTCCCCCCAACACACACATTGATATTTGCAGTTTTTCCACTTTTGTGAGGCTCCTGTGCCCCTAACCCTAGTGAATGTGGAGGGCAAACTGTGTATAGATAAATATGTATATATGTGTATATAAGCACATACACACCTAAATATATACATACACAAATACACATAAACATGCATATTTACTCAATCATTTTAGGAGAAATTGGAAAGACTTCCTATTAGTTGTGTTAGACTGACAACTGGCAATAACAGAAAATCAATTAAATTCTTCACTGTACACAGCAGAAGGAAGACTCAGGCTAAGCACTGCAGAAAGCAGATCAAAAAGTGAAATCTTTTTCAACAGACCTCCATAGGTAAAGAAAAATCTATTATACATGCACAGTTAAGGGATGAGAAATATCTAGAAGACTCACATCAGAAGTGTTTATAATATATGGGGGGGGGTGAAAATTGCCTGAGCAAAGTGAAGAAAACTCTTTTCCCCTTAATCTTGCAGGTTCAAATAGCAAGTATATTTGTTGAGCTGTCACAAATGTAGATGTAGTTTAACAAAATGTACACAATAGTTTAACTATTTAATAGTTTAAGTAGATGTAGTTTAATAGTAGTTTAATAGTAGTTTAATAGTTTAAGTAGATGTAGTTTAACAAAATGTACACAATACATAAACACAGCAGAATCTTAAATACGTTTGAATAAACACACACAGGAGACAGTGCAGCAGGCAGTGGGACTTATTTCTGTGTAACCTTGAATAGGACTGTGCTGTGTCAGAGCTGAGTCAAGGGTGAACATTTTAAAAGTTCATTGCTTTTTGTAGGTGTACATGCACGTGTGCACGCACATACACACAAAGACAGAGCAACAGGACTTAGAACAGAACAGAACAGAAAATACCTTACAGGTTTAGTTTTATAAGCAGAAGTCCTAGGGCTCTTTAAGCTGCACAACTTCCCAAATTTCAGAGGACAAGTTTAAATGATTTAGCTTGCACAGTTGGCAACACTAATTGCTCTGCTAGTTCTCAATTTAGTTCCTGTTATTGTTAATTGCCATCAAGATGGCTTTGACTTATAGTGACCCTACAAATGAAGAGACATCCACAACATCCTGTCATCAACAACAGCCCTGCTCAGGTCTTACAGACTCAAGCCTGTGGCTGAGTTGGCTGAGTGTCTTCCAACCTGAAAGTCTCATTTTCTGGCACTATCTCTTGTTTCAGTTTGGATTGCCTCATTATAGAGTTTCAACAGAATCAGAGAGCTGGAAGAGACCACAAAAGCCATAAGGTCCAACCCTCTGCTATGCAAGAATACACAACTGAAGCATTCCTGACTGATGGCCACCCAGCCTCTGTTTAAAAATCTCCAAAGAAGGAGACTCCACCACACTCCCAGGCAGTGTATTCTACCATCGAGCTGCTCTTACCATGAGGAAGTTCTTTCTAATGTTTAGATGGAATCTCTTTTCCTGAAGTTTGAAGCCATTGCTCTGGAGCAGCAGAAAACAAGCTGCCTCCATCTTCCATATAACACATCCCTTCAAATATTTAAGCATGGCTATCATGTCACTTAACCTTGTCTTCTCCAGGCTAAATGATAAAAGGTATGTGGAAGTGGTTTACTTGAGCCTGCTTCTATGCAGTACTAACAAGCAATAGCTATGGGGCCACTACCGCTATCTCTGAGAGAACTTCTGCCAGCTTCATCCCCTACTGCTAGCTGCTTAGCTCATTTAGTCTGCCTTCTCAGCAAAAGCCTACCTGATGCTGAAGGCTCCACCAACAGGACTGCTGCCATCAGCATAGACCCTTGCCTCACAAGAGCATGCAATCTCCCTATCATGGAAAGGTAGTGTCATGGTGGGAACATAGTTCTACCTAGAAGCTAAGGTGTGAATCCAGGGCAAAAGGCTCAGACATTGCTGTTATTTGCCATCAAGCCAGCTTTGAGGTAGGGTGACCCTATGAATGGGAGACCTCCAAGAGACTCTGTTATTAACTGCTCAAGCCTAGATGTGCACATCCCTGAATACACAGTCTTCACTAGTTCCATTTCGGAAACTTCTTAGGGATGCGCAGGGGGAGAATCTGGTTTTTCCTATTGACAGATCACACCCTCTGGGAACCAAAAGCTAGATGGCATAGCCGGGAAGCGGAGGAGAGAGAGAAAGATTTAACACATGACACTCATTCCATGATCCCTCAAATCCTGGAACTCACACCCAAGACCCCTGTTCCACTCTGGCCATTAGTTGGATTGCTGGATCAGAGGCGTCCCTTATTAGACTGTCAGGTCTCCCTTATTGTAACAGATGTCCCCTATTTGAAGGTTGGAAAGTTTTTCTTTTTAAGTAGACTCAGCAAACGCAAAAAGAAAAAAGCTTTATTATGGGGCTTGGACCCTTCATAAAGACAGAAATGTATGCATCACGTAAATTTACGAATATGGACAATATATTAATTTTTACATGGCTACACTGAGGTCAGTACTTCCATTGAGTACCGAGGGTAGAGTACAGGCTTGTTGATGGAGACTTCCCGTTTGTCCACCCTGCACGTCATGAATTCTGACTGTCCCTTACTGCCGTTTTGGAAAGCTGGCAACAGTGGTCATAAAGCTTAACCACAAACTGAGCAAAAGCCTCCGGAGAAACCTTGCTACTAACCAAAGGAACGCCAGCTACCACCCGTCCCGTCGACGCCTGTCCCCTGCACTCTAGCCATAAACCTGAGATCTCTCCAAACTAGGCGAAGAAGCCGCTCGCTCTCTTCCACCTGCTCCCTGCGACCGTCGGGCCTCCGGAACAGAAGGGCCTCCCCCTCGCCGGGAAAAAGGAGGAAGCCTGGATCTCGCCCAGCCGAGAGAAGAAGAAACCGCAGGGCTACCATCAACCGCCCAGCTCCCGATTCTTCCCCGCAGGATATCCCCGGGCCATTTCCGCACTAGACTATTATAGTGCTATTATTCTACTTTCAACATCCTATAGAAACCTGGGGTTTGCAGTTTGCAGTCTCAAAGGCCCCTCCCTAAACTGCAAACCCCAGGATTCCATAGGATGTTGAAAGTGGAACAGCAGCACTATAACAGTCTAGTGCGGAAATGGCCTCTGGCTCATAGAGAGGCGTTGCTCAGCCTTTCCCCTCGCCTCCCTCCGCCTGGGTTTTCCGAAACCCGCCTGGCGCACCAGCGGCGGAAAGGCGAGTGAGAGATCGCACACTTTCTCACGCTTTGCTACCTTCCCTGGCTTTCAGTTCCTGCCTAGAGGGGCGTTTGCATTCAATCGACACCATCTCCTCTCTCTTTCCCTCCGCCTCCTCTTTGTACTTCATATCTATTCAAAATAACTTTCTTCTCCCACGCGTAAAGACCCGTTCCCTAACTGGAAATAATCAGAGTTCGGGAACATTCCTTTTTCATGGGCTTGCAAGTCTCAAAATCCTTCCTCTCCCCCTCCAGAAAAAAGTAATTGCGAGAGCTTGGGAAAGTTTCCTTTTCGCGGGGGTGGGGATTGCAACTCCTAGATTCCCCCCCTCCAAAAAAGAAACGAGAAAAAAAAACCGATCTCCAGAGTTACAACACCAAATTATTTCCAGAGCTTGACAAAGCTTCTTTTCTTCCTTTTTTTCACTACAACTTCCAGAATCCCCTGTCAGTGGAAAAAAAGAAACTTTCCCAAACTGTCGACATAATTAAACGCGGGTTAGTTGTGTCTGAGGTGGTTGGCTTCCGTCTGTGGCAACTAGCCACCTGGCGTAAGATGGCCAAAGGATGCTAAAGGATCCCTGTCACATCACCTTTATTTTCCTGCTTCTCCTTCATACAGCGCTTTAAAAATAATCTCTTCTGTTCCAAGAACTAGGTTTCCCGTGGCAGTTATTTCGGGTTAATAATCAAGCAGAGTAAGGGGAAAGCTGCAGCGGCACCAAAAATCAAATGTAATAATGGAGCGGGGCAGACCGAAGGCGCAAAAGCACATTTCGGATCTGTTCCACGCACGCATTACATTTCTGAGAAGTGGAGGAAAATGTTTCTTTATTTCACATGTGGACGCCCCTGTCCTCAACGCGTGAAATTGCAAGTGCAATGGATTTCCATGGAATTCACTTCAGAAACACAGGGGAGGGGGGTGATCCGGATTTTTCGACTTCACGATTCAATCAGGCGCGTTTAGTACGGGAAAAACAGTCTTTCCCTCAAACAGCAACCGAAGTCCAAGGGATTACAGGGCGGATACCTGTCTGCGGGGACGGGTGGAGGCTCTCTTCCCGAAGAGAAGAAGATGGGGGAACGGGCAGGGGATTAGGGGAGTTGTAGCCCCCCAAATAACTTTTCCAAGCCCGCCTTCCCAACTTTGGGTCTCAGCTGGAGGAGAGGGTGTACTAGCAGCAGTGGGGGGATTCTGGGAGTTGTCGTTCCCAAAAGGAACTTTCCCAAGCCCTCCCAACTTTGGAGCTGTGTCTGAGGAGGAAGTATTCTGGGGGTTGGGCAGTGGATTCTGAGACTTGTAGTCCCCGCGGGGGGCGGGGAAAAAGGATCTTCCCCACATCTGCCCTCCCTTGCTCCGGCTCCGAGTTCGAGCAGAAAGGCATGTCGAGAGAAGGGGGGGTGCTGTGAATTGTCGCCCCAAAACCGAAGTTCCTCAACCCCGCTCTACTCTGGCTCTGGCTCCAAAGAGAAGGCGGGAGGGCGAGCGGTGGGGGAATTCTGGGCATTACAGTCTCCCAAATGAACTTCCCCAACCGCTCTCTCCCGCTTACCGCGGATCCGTGTCCGAGGCCAAGGGGCAACGAAGGAGGGAGGGAATCTAGACGTGACCGTCCCTCCAAAAACAGAACTGGTGGGACAGGATGGTTCAAAGAATCCGATTGCGAAACCCAACTCGTGTAGACCGACCTCGACTCAGAGCAGTGGGTCTCCTCTCTTGGCTTGGGGTGGGGTGGAGGGGTTTGGCCAGGGCAAGCAGGCCGAGTCCAGGGATGGGCTCCCTCCCTCTGGAACCTGCTGGCCCTTCCCGAGGCTACCGGGGCATCAGGCGAGCGCGGCCGCCGGCGCAGCGGCCGGGATCGCCTCCCACCCGCCGCCTCGCTGGGCGCACATGGCTCCGGGCAGCCGGGGGGGAGCGTCTCCCTCCCCGCTCTTCCCCCGGACAGCCTCGGGCAGGAGGATCACTTCCCGCCCTACGAAGCAGAGCCTTCCAACCCCCCCCCAAGTTCACCCCAGGATTCCTCGGGGACTCTCCCCTCTACCACCCCCAAATCGTCCGCCCGTCCGAAGTTCGACGCCTCCTTGCAGCCTCCCCGCAGCCGGACACGGGGAGCGGAGCGGATTGGGGCGGCGGATCGGGGAGGAGGTCAGGGATCGGGGAGGGGGCGGCCGCCCCAATCCGCTCCGCTCCCCGTGTCCGGCTGCGGGGAGGCTGCAAGGACACGCGTGTCCACAGCCCCCCCTCCCCACAGCGCCCGATTGCCTCGCTCTCTGGCTCTCCACGAGCCCCCCGACCGCCCCCTCCCTCCCCAGCGCCGTCGCCACCATATCCACCAAGTCCACTCCCGAAAGCAGGGTCTCGGATGCCAAAGGAGAGGGTCGGGGGGGGCACCCAAAGGCAGGCAGAAAAGAGGCAGAGAAGGCGCCCTACCTGGATGCAACATACTTTGGAAATAGAAGATGACCAAGGCAAAGGATCCCAGGCAAGTGACCAGCACCATCCGACAAATCCGGTTCATCCTCATTACTTCCAGCAGCGCCGGCTTCATGGCTTTGTCCCGGCGAGGATCGGGGTGGGGGGAGGCGGGGAGAGACACCGGGGTGTGGGGTGGAGGGGAGGGGGAGAGAGAGAGAGACCTTGGCTGCTTGCTTGGGGGGAGGACTGGCGAGGGAGCCCCGAAGCAGCCCCGCCGGCTCCGTCCGAAGAGTTGGGGCGTGGGAGCGGCAGAGCCGAGCACGCCCGCTGCGCCGCGGCCACCAGGCTCGGCGGAGAGCGCCCGGCTTGCTTCGCTGAGCGGCAGCTGCCGCCCTCTCCTCCCTTCGCTACCGCTCCGGAAGATGCCTCGGGTAGCCGCTTGCGAGAGCTACTTCATTCGGCTGGGAGGAACACAGAGACAAACCCGGGCTGGAAGCTACCATTCGAGCCACGCTCGGCGGGGGGAGACGGGAAAGGAAGTGCCTGCGCAGAAAGCAGAAGGCGAAGCCCACCTTCCAGCACCGGGAGACACACCCTCCCGGAGACAGTGGTGGCGTCCAGCTGTTCCCCTAAGCGTCCCGCGGCGGTCTTCGCGGTCCTAGGGCCGCGTGCTTTCGGCGCTTCGCGGGGCTGCTGCCTGCGATGCTCGGGGCTCCTTGGGATGGGTTCGGGGAAAGGTTGCTCGTCATCCTCCTCCAAAGACATGACCTTCCATCCTCCATTTGCAGAGGCTGAACGTTGTAATGTGGGACTACCGCTCCCAAAATTCTCCACGCCACGCTGCTGGGGGAGGGTGGGAATCCTTGTCCAAAAAAAGTAACTTTTCCAAGCTCGATGTGATAAGGGGAGATTATGTTTGTTTTATGTGTTGAAGCCTTTTTAGAGGAAAGGGTTCCCAAGATAACCTGGAAAGAGAGTTGATAAGAGGCAGCAGCTCCCTTCAGGTTGGTACAGCCATCCCTCCACATTTGCTGGGGTTAGGGGCACAGGAGTCCCCTGGAAGTGGAAAAACCCTGAATCACTCTAGCTCCTCCCAAACCATATTTAACCCACAAAAAAAGTATGATCACCATATTCAACCCACCAGGGATTCCTTTGCGGCATCAGGGTTCCTTCACAAGGCAGAAGGGGGTGGCTGATGGGGCTTCCTGCCACCTCTGCTGCTGCCCCACACCATTTTTAATAGTGACTTACAAGCCTGGTTCACAGTTTCTCAGTCTCACGAGGCTTGCAATCCCTATGAAAAATGGCATAGGGAAGCACAGAGGTGACAGCAAATAATCCGTGAATAATCAAATCCGCAAAAGTGAAATGCACAAATGTGGAGGGCTAACTGTAATCTAAAGGTCTTGACACACAAGGAACAAGGGATAGGATGAGAGAAGGAGAGAAAGCAAGTTCAGACCCCAGCTCTTGACCTTGCAGTTAAAATAAAGACTGGCTGGATTAAGAGTTAATACCTTGCTTTGGAGTATAGCTTTCATGGTGCAAGATAGGATGCCAGTCCTACCTTATGGAGAGGTACTATCTAGTCATGTGGTCGTCTGCCCATCTTACCTCTGCTTCCTACTCTGCATCTTCTTACCAGTGATAGCAAGAATCAGTCAACTGATGAAGTAAGTGGAAAGGCAGAACCTCATGGCAGGAACAGAAGGTATATATTATCAGAATTCAGACCAAATTCTCTAAAGAGTTGCTAAAAACTGGAGTCTGTAGCCTAAATTTGCTTGTTAGTCTCAACTAGAGTAGAGCCACTGGAGCAACTGAATTTACCTATGTGTTGGTTCACCATTCCACAATTGACTAAATGGGCCTATTTATTTTTTATTTTATTTTATTTATTATCCTGTCTTTGTCTCCATACAGAATTCAAGGTGATTTACAACAAACTAAAACAACATACAGCTATTGGTTAAAAATAACTATATTAAAAACACAAACTTAAAACAGTTATAAACACACTGAAAATATAATGGAAAAGATACAAGCACAACACACTCCATTAAAAATTCATTCTGCTACAATGAGTTAAGAACCAATAAAAACAGTATTTGCCTTCACATGGAAAGAGAACAGAGACAGGGCCAAGCAAACTTCACATGGGAAGAATTTCTGCAACATGGGAGTAGTAACTGAGAAGGGTCTCTCCCATGTGCTCACTGAACATGCATATGATGGTGGGGGACCTAGAGAAAGCCCTCCCATGCAAACCATAAAACTCAGATAGGCTCATACAGGGAGGTATGGTTTGTCACATAGCCTGGATTCGAGCCATATGGGGCTCTTAATGTTATAGTCAGCACTTTGAATTCTGAATTCTGCTGGAAATTGACCAGCAGCCAGTGGAGCTTTTGCAAAAAGGGAGTTACATGCTCCCTATAACCAGCTCCAGTCGGCATAGGATTCCAGCCTATGTATAAATATATACTGTAGATGTTGAGAAGCATTGTGGCATGATTTTAATCAGGGTGGGAATCATATACCTCTCCAGATGAAGTCAAACTGCAGGTCCCAGCATCCCTCACCATTGTCTATGCTGGTTAGGGCTGCTGAAACTTGGAATCCAACAGCATCTGGAGGGCTGCATAATATTCACCTCAGGTCACAATATTAAACTAGATTGCAGACACAAGTTCATATTTCCACTTTTTGGCCATGTAGCCTACTCTTATTGTGGGGGGAAAGGTGGAATGTAAATAAAAACTATAGATAGAGACAGCAAAGGATGCTTCTAAAACTGCAGTCATGTTTGATCACTGGCAAAGATATGCCATGCATTCATTTATCAAGCGCATCTATACTGGGACAAAAGGCCTATGTTCACTACCCAATGATATTCTAGACAAGCTTGAGACTCAGGGCCCTTTCAATTTCTTAATATATCATCTTTAAATATCCAAAGGGATGTCGTATAGAAAATGGAGTTAGCTTGTTTTCTGATGATCTAGAGACTAAAACAGAAACCAATGGATTCAAATGTCAAAGAAAAGAGATTCCACCTAAACATTAGGAAGAACTTCTTTAGTGCAAGAACTATTTGACAGTAGGATAGACCCAGCGGGGAGACGATTTCATCCTTTGGAGATTTTTAAACAGAAGCTTGATCAGTGTCTTTTTGGAGTGTTGTAGCTATGTATTCCTATACAGCAAGGGGTTAGATTAGATGGTTGTTGCTGTCCCTTCCACCTCTAAGATGCTATGATGTTAGCATTTGACTATTCGTTGCACAGTCTTTGAGTCTAGACTGTCATTGATAAGTGGATCGAATTTCTTCTTTTCCTTGATATAAGAGTTGATGTCCAAAGAGGGCAGGGAGGAGACAATCAGATGAAAGCTGGTACTGCAGTTCTATAGGGACTCCACTGTAACCCTTATTTGAACTCAGTGGACTTAGTGGACTTACCCTGAGCAGAGTAAGTCCACTGCATACATATGTTTTAACTTTCTCACCAGTGATCCTTCCTACATGGGTTCAGGTTCCTGGTAAGTTCTTCCCTCCCTTATTGATGACACATAGTCTGACAAATTAATCCTTTAAAGGAGGATTACTTTAAAGTAAAGCTCTTGGAAATTAATCTTGCCTCTGTCAACAAAATGCTTTGAGAACAGACTTTGCAAATGCAAGACCTAACATGCTTGCGGTTAAACAAGAACGAATGCAGAAAAATCCTAACTTCAAAACAGTATACTGTCACGATGGACACTTGAAGAAAAATCCAGACAGCTCAATGTTTAGGTGCACTGAAATCATTTGCTTCCCACCCACCACCCACCCCACCCTGATGGAAAACATAGCAGATGTAATGCATTGACCCCGTGTCATCGGCATCTTTTTCCAGAGGTTTACACTATCTTCAGATATGGAGATAACATAGTTACAGCAGAAGCTTGTGCAAGAAAGAGACAGCATGGAAGATTTCTTCATGACTCCCATTTCAACAGAGGCTCATTTAGTAATGTGGAAGGTGTTTTAGGATATCAAATCTAATATGAACCCAAAGTGCTCAATATACTTCTCTCTTTCTCTCTCTCTCTCTCTCTCTCACACACACACACAAGCACTCAGTTTGCCAAACTCTGACATAGTTCATTTCTCTTTTCTGATCCATGCAGTACTCTGTTTTGCCATGTTTCCATTGCCATTTGCCAGTCCAGGACACCTTTTACAGTTTTACATGGTTGGAATCCGGCTAACTGAAATAAAGTTTTATAGAGGAGCTGGGGCAGCTGCTTGGAATGCTATTCCAACTATGCCAACTCGAACTTGCTTACACAGTTAATTGAATTCAATCTTATGGCCTGATATTTCATGGGTAAATTCTTCCTTCAGGCTAAGAGAGAGGCTGTTCCGATAGTGACATGTTAACCCCTACTCCCATTTTTTTCCACGCGTCTTCAGCCAACAGTTACTATTCTCATCTCACGGCATGACAGAAGGAAAAAAAACAACCCTTGGCATTTATGGCAGATGCCAAACTCCAGCAGGAGCATAATTTTTTATATGAAAAAATGTCAGACTTGGTGCCATTGCAGATTACCCCACAAATGGCAGCCAGTGAAGTGTCTGTACTAGGGGTGGACATTGTACAGTCCTCCAGATGTTGTTGGACTACAACCTGCAGCAGCCTTAACCAGCACAGCCAGAGGTTAAGAACGATGGGAACTGTATAGTTCAATATCTAGAGGGCTGCATTACTTCTCTCTTCTATTTGTTTACTGTGCAATTCAACTAAAAAAGAAGTGGCCAGCGGCAGAGCTTGCAGTGTGTGGAGGAGGGGTGGGATGGGCCGGGGCTATGGCATGGGGACGTGGCCACAGTGCAGGATGGCGTGGTCATGGTGTGTGAGGGTGTGGCCCTGGTGTGCAGGGGCATGGCTATGAGTTGGGATGCCCCAAAAACATTGCCGCCTGGTCAAACTGCCCCTATCACCCCTCTGTCCCTATGTGACTGGAGGTGGCACCCCCTTTTTCAAAAGAGTATTCTTTCCCAAGAGACTTACTGATGCCCACTTCAGCATCCCCAAGTAAAGCCATTTAAATTTCATCCAGTCTTTTAACTAACTGATCTCTTTCATGTGTGCTGGCATTTGTTATTATTCTGCAGTGCATTTCTTGGGCTTTGAGGCTTTTGTGTAGATTTATAGTTGGCCCTCATAGATTATGTATCTATGAATTCAACCAACCCTCACTTGAAAATATTTTTAAAGATCCAAAAAGCAAACTTTGATTTTGCCATTTTTTAAAATAAGGGATGCCATTTTACTACACCATTGTACATAATGAGACTTGAGCATCCATAAATTTTGGTATCTGTGGGGCATCCTGGAATCAAACTTAAGCCAATATCAAGGGCCCACTGTATATGTTTTTTCATTTGTTCTCATGCAGTTTGAAAATTTGGAAGCTACCTTGACAAATTCATTGGAGCACTGAACAACAACAACAACAACAACAACAACAACAATAATGTTTTTATTTCTTACCCGCCTCTCCCCAAGGCTTGAGGCACACCGTAGATTAAAATACACTAAAAATACATCATAGATTAAAATACACTAAAAATACATAAAACCATTTAAATACAAATATATCATATATACATCATAGTTAAAAATAGACTGCATAGGCCTGCTGGAAGAAGTAGACCTTTTTAGAGTCTGGACAGCATATTTTGCTGTCGAATCTCATCTGGCAGGTCATTCCACAGTCTAGGGGCAGCCAACTAAAAGGTCCTCTGGGTGACAGTTACCAGTCTCGTCCTGGCTGGTTTAAATAAATGACCCCGAGAGGACCTGAGTGTATGGAGCGGATGGTATGGGATGAGGTGATCCTGCAGGTAACTTGGACCCAAACCACGTAGTGCTTTAAAAGTAATAACCAACACTTTGTACTTTGCCCAGAAACCAATTGGCAGCTGTTGGAGTGAGTTTAATATTGGTCCTCACCGTACCTGTAACCAATCTGGCTGCCATATTCTGGACCAGCTGGAGTTTCTGAACTTGGAACAAAAGTAGCCCAATGTACAGCTCATTGCAGAAGTCCAACCTTGAGGTCCCCAGTGTGCACTACTATCTTTACGTCACCCAATTCTAGGAAGGTGTTACAACGGGGCACAAGTAGCATATCAGCCAAACATTATGATTAATAATCATCATGATTAACAACAGCAACATGATTGCCATCATCACTTTCATTATCATCACAAAATGGAGGTCAGAAAACCAGCAGTATTCTTATTATGTCACAAGATGCTTTCTGTGCCTGAAATCCTGTTAGTGACCCTTGTGTTCATAACCTGTGGTTTTAAAATGTTGCAGAAGGGGTTGCAGAAAGAGTTATTCAGTACCTCATTGCACAACATCCCCCTGCTATGGTTGCTTAATGGCTGCAGGAACAGGCAGACAACAGCTAGCAGAAATTTCCTGTCCTTCACTACTACCAATCCAGCAAACTGTCATGGCAGTACACTTCAGAAGATTAGAAACTGCCCTTCAGGGTGGGAAGCAGGTAGGACTGCACAGGTAGAGTGTTACACCCTGCTCACATGATGTAGGATGCTGGCCTATATCACCAGATACTA
Organism: Ctenosaura bakeri; assembly: GCA_948474755.1. Classification (NCBI taxonomy): domain Eukaryota; kingdom Metazoa; phylum Chordata; class Lepidosauria; order Squamata; family Iguanidae; genus Ctenosaura; species Ctenosaura bakeri. The sequence continues at coordinate 18,162 of CAOLHI010004402.1, read as the reverse complement.
CTGCAAAGAAAGAAGAAAGAGGAGCAGACACCATGTTGCAGCTTTGGGAGGCAGCAATGTGCCTGATGTAATGTCTAGTTCTGGCCCCAGAATGCAAAATGTACAACATATTAATTACCACTTTAAAAAAATATACTGCTATTTATGATTCATACAGCACTTCCATTTGCAAATGGCTTTACAGTTTTTAATATGTTCTCCCTTCCAAGAAAACGTTGGAAAGACTTTGGCCTCCAACCAAAGGTCATATTTTCATGAAGGCGGAAATAGAAGTTCAGAAATACAAGTAACAAAGTCACTTTCTAGACCTAATTATATGCAACTTTCTCCCTTCTCTCCATCTACTGAATAAAATATGCAAGTTTTTACTTTTAAGTAAGACTAGGTGATATTTCAAGCAAAGGAAGAGTAATGATGAGTCACATGAAGATCCCATGAGACAATGCAAACCCACATTTCTGTAATGAATTTCAGAATCATTTTACACATTACATCCAGTCAGAAGGATTGAAAAATATTACTCATTAATATGGCGAGTTATATAACCACTGAGGTGGTTCTGGATATACTCATGTGGAGCTTTTCTTATGAATGGAATGCTCATATCCTAATCAGTAGCGGCACCAACCCAAGACATTTTGCTGCCTGAAGCAAAGTAGTAAATGGCTTTTCCACTTCCACAAGTCAAGGTGCAAAGAGTACCAAAATCCTGCCAAGTTATTTTGTCACATTTTGTGACATGAACACCTCTCCATGTCTCTAACAGTAAAAATCCAATATTAAACTAATTATCAATTTGCTGCCCTTCCATGACACTCACATTGTGTTATCCAGTCCAAAGATGGTCAACTGAGCCACGAACAGGCCAATTTTACCTTCCATGCATTACCCACTGAGCGGTCCTCCCACATTTTCCTGGAACAAGAAGGGATCTGATGTCACTTCCCATTTTCGTTCTGCCCAGCCTGGAGCTTGTTTGGTGGCATAGGAGGGTTGTGTGGTGATAAAAGCAAAGCCACCAAGCTTTTGTTGTTCGAGGACAGTTTTGGATGAAAAATTTCTCCCTCTCCAAAAATAATTTGGGTTTGGGTGATGCCCTGCAATTTGGAAAAACCAACACAATAAATCAAAAGAAGGGAGTTGGAGCTGATTAACCCTCAGAGAATAAGATCCCAGCTTTAGGTAGTATAAAGTCTTCTTCCAATAGTGTAAGATACCAGTCATGAACAGTTTAATTCTCCAGTCTCAAGTCAGTTGGAAAAGCAAAGGAAGCACTGTGTGACCTATGAGTTTGTCTAACAATATTTTCCTAACACGGCTTTGGACACTTTCTCCAGCCATCACGGATACCCTTGCTTTCTGTGGAGTTTTATGGTTTCCTATAAATGATTTTTACAAGGAACCATCCCTGTGAGGTCACAACATCAAGGCCGGGGGTGCCAGACAGGAAAAATAAATTCAGTCCCTACCAGAAGGATGATGAAAACAAACTCAAATACACCAGTGGTAGATTTGGCAAGTGGAGGGTCCCAAATTCAAAACCTCTCATCCCCCAGTTTAAAGTATGCAGAAGACAGGTACCACACTGTTGTGCTTGGGTTCGGCTTTAATTTAGTGCCTCCCTCCCTCCAGGTACCAACTGCCACTTCTAAGAGAACGAAGGAGAAGGGGTCTGTTCTATGAACTATTGAACATTCTGCTGTAATTAAAACTCTAAAGCCCAAGTTTGCTTTTTTCCTCCTCTCAATACTATTTCTTCATCTATCACAGACCTTCCAACTGTCCCAGTTAGGCATAGACAGCCCTGATTAATCCTCTCCTGTCTTGTTTTCTCAGATGCCTTTAAAATGTCCCAGTTTCTCTGTCCTCCTCCCATTTTCCCCTTCTGTCTTCAGCTTACTTTAATGGTTTCAAACTAAGTTCTAAGTGCATCATATTCCATTAACCCAACACAAGAAAGAGATGAGAGGAAGGGACAGACTCCTACCCTTCCTAAACTCATTACTTAAAATCCAGGTTTGCCCGCTTAGAATAAGAGCTTTGTGGGATCTTCTCCATTAATAACTTTTGCTTCTTGTTGCCTCGTCACACCCTTTTGACCACACTCTGATGTGACTCAGCCATATGTGCCCTGGTTTTCATGTATGAAATGTTATAAGTTGTGGTGCAATGTCTTGTAAATTACAAGCCAGCCACAGGAAAGAACCATCTCACATTTTCAGAACTTGGAAATATTTTGGGGACTACTTGTAGGCTATGCTGGCTGGACGATTCTGAGAACTCTTGTTTTTTCCAGCTTTTCTCATTTCTGGTGTTTTTAAGCTTCTCAGGGCCTTTTACAAAGGAAGACAGAACAGGATGAAAATGTAGTAAACAAATGAATGAGGATCAGGTAGCAGATGATGAGAGGAATCCTTTTACCTGAGATCCTTGAGATCAGCTGCCACTAGCAGCACACCCTCCAATTATCCTGACTTGGCACAGACAGTCCCAAGTAATCCCATCATCCCACTTTTTCAGCTGCTTTTAAAATGTCTCAGTTTCTCTCTCCTTCTCCCCCACTTTCCTCCTTTGTCCTTGGCTTACTTCAATTGCTGCAACTGAATGCAAAGTCCATTCACTCAACTGGAAGAGAGGATTGGTAGGTAAGCAACCTTGCCCTTCCAGTAGATTTAGGCATAAACAAACTGCTGAGCCCCTCCTACCTTGCATGTTCTCCCTCATTAATACTTTTTTGCTATCTAGATCACACTGTAATGTTGCTTAGCCACACATGTCCCAGGCCATTTCCACACTAGACTGTTATAGCGCTATTATTCCACTTGCAACATCCTATGGAATCCTGGGGTTTGCAGTTTCAGGAGGGGCCACCCAGCCCCTCCCGAAACTGCAAACCCCAGGATTCCATAGGATGTTGCAAGTGGAATAATAGCGCTATAACAGTCTAGTGTGGAAATGGCCTCCAGTTTTCATCTGTGAAATGTTGGACAGTATGCAAGATGAGACAATATTGGGCTAAATGGGCAAAAGTCCTGACTTGGTATAAGGCAACTTCCCTGATCAATCAAATCTCACCCAAACATGACAAAGCAAGTGAAACAAGATGGAAAAACCCAGCCTGTTATCATGCTAAGGAGGGTAAACAGGTTGTCGATCTTTCCTCTGACAGGGCTGTGCTTTTGAGATACAGGTGATTTACAACTCCACTGTAAACATTGCGCTGTGAAAATGATAACAGCAGGTGCTGAATACATTCCTATATGAATAAATAATCAAACAGTGCTTTCTAAGAAGGAAAGGAAGAAAGGAGAAAGAAAACAGCTTTCTCTTCAGGGATAAATTTTCCTCCCCAGATAAAAATCAATGCAGGTTGCACATAGATAAATACACACACACGCACTGGCTGTTGATAAACCCAGATCCTGTGGTTAATCTGCAAAAACAGATACAGGCAAGACTCAGATCTCTATGGAAAACCATCCTCCTGTTTGGATGGAAGGCCTTTCTCCCAATAAACCCTAATGTGTGGGGTATATCTGCCATAGAGGAAATACATTCTGTATCTGTTCATTTGCTTTTCATATGTTTTACAACGGGTACACATGCTAGCATAAATTAAGCCCTGTTCAGACCCTTGAAGTAACCTCAAGATTTATATGAAGTAGTTTTCTAATTTCTTTAAAAAAAATATCCTTCAGGGAAATAAAAGCAATTTCCCTAACAAATGTGACTTTGGGCTGACAATGGTTCTGTTCTCTGTTCCAGAGTTTCACAACAGGTTTTCCCAGAACCCTTGGGTTCCACAAGAGGTTGCTAGGCATTCTGTGAGAGATTGTAATTAAAGAAAAAACAATTTGAGCTGTAGAGATAATAATTTTTATGCAGGGGTTCCTTGAGACCTGAAAATTATTTTAAGGGCTCCTTCAGAGGTTGAGAAAGGCTATCTATTCAGTACCAGAGGCCCATTCACACTACACAGTTATTAGTGTTATTTTATTCCACTTTAACAACTATGATTCCATCCTGTGGAATCATGAGGTTTGCAGTTTGTTGAAGCATTGATGTGCTCTGGGTGAGAATTTTAAATGCTCCTCCCTATACTGTCAGTCCCAAGATTCCATGGGATGGAACCATGTCAATTAAAGTGGAATAATACTGCTATAAATCTGTAGTGTGAATGGGCCCCAGGATTCTCTGAGTGTAGCTATGGGGAGTGGTAAAATGAGGGTGTTGCCCCCAAAACATTCTGCCTATCCCAATGAAATTTTCTTTCAGTCCACAAAGTGCAGTAACACAAGCTGCCTTTTCTATTCAATATGCCTTACTTCTACGTTCCTTATTTCTCGTTATTTATACTTTTTTTTGTTTTTAATTTATATTAAGCCAATTGCATGTTTTTAACTGTACCAGTAAAGTAAAGATATGGGGTAAGAGAAGCTTCAGTCAAGTGTTCAGAAATGCAATTTAGGTATCTGAGGAAAAGAGGCAAGCAAAATGTCAAAGGAAATGCAAACATAGCAAATATAAGAGGTCTAGACATGGACAGTTATCAATGTCTCACTCTCCAGAATGCTAGAAACTTGGAGACTGATAGAAAACTTCACAAGGAGCAGAAATTTCATTTGGGGGCAACAGCTTCATTTTGACGCTTTTCTCCCTCCCCTGCCCTTAGTGAGACCTCTGAGGATTCAGCTCTGTAACACCTGGAATTTATTACTTATAGGTATTTCTGAATTTATTTATTTATTTAGATGTTACCCTGCTCTTCAACAGAGGGAGAAGGATTGGAGAGTGGCATGTCTTGCAGACAGGCCATGTCTTGCAGATTTGTGACCTAAAAGAGATTACTACAAGAGGGAGAATGATTGGGGCAGAGAGAAAGAAAATTCAAACCCACATGCTAGTTCTTTGTTAAAGAAAGAAAAACGAAAACATAATAACAATCCAGCTCTTTTCTTGGGTAGAAATTATATAATGCAACAAAGCATTGATGCAACAAAGCATATATAATATAAAATACATCAAAGTATTTAATTCTAGGCAAAGAAGCAAAAAGGGTCACTGCAATACCCTGAGGTTAAGGCTTGCCACAGTTGAGGTGTCAAAGTTTGTCAAAGCTTTGGAGCTCTTACTTTAATGCTTAAGTTTTTCACCCTGCACATTCAATGTCGGCAGGCAAGAGGACCCTTATACCTGAGCAGAGCATTGTCCTCTTGTCACTGGGTACTTTTTCATCTGACAGAAAGCCTAGGAAGCTTTCTTTAGTTGCACAAGGATCCATATAGTATTGTGTCAGGGCAGGACCAGGGAGTCACAGGTCAAATTTCCTCTCTGCCAAGAAGTTTCACCAGGGTACTTTAGACCAGTTCCTGTCTCTCAACTTTAAGTACTTCCCAAGGTTGTTGTGAAGATAAAGACAGGAAGGACTATTTACCCTACCCCAAATTTCCTGGAGAAAGGGAAGGACATAAATGTATTGGGTCAATTCAGGAGATGCCTTCTGTAGAGAGAAGGACTCCAATCACTTGAGGTACCTCTGCCCATGTCTCCTTTCTCCCACCTCACAAACAACCTTTTCTCCTCCTCCTCTTCCCATTGTTGTTGTTGTTGCTGTTGTTGTTGTTTGTTTATATAGCTCCATCTATATAGTTTCCACTCCATGTACATGGCCCTTTACAAATAAAGCCCTGCCAAAGGCCTACGATCTAAAATACAGACACACACACACACAAATTCAAAGGGAAGGAAAGAATCATAAAAACTATACCATTCAATTGTAAAACAAGTTATTCAGAGAAAATTCCAAAAATCCAAAATAATATAACGCAAGGTAAATCTATCACAGGGCTTTTTTGAGGCTGAGAATGTGTGATATATGCCCAAGGTCACTCAGTGGGTTTCCAAAGCTAAACAGGGAGTTGAACTCTGGTCTCTAGGGTCATAGTCCAACATTCAAATCATTGCACTAGGCTGGCTCATACAAAATTATCAAACATTAAACTGAACTCCAAACATTTTTGAAACAAGAAAACACTTATCAGGATACCCTCACTTTGTGTAGCATTTTCTGGAATCTGGAGAAACTGCCTTGGGGAGGAGTGCGCAGGGAATTCCCATTTCACCAGTCTAATGCTGACTCCAACCCAATACTACAGATTCAAGATTTAATCCAATACACTAGATCCAATACACATCTGTAGCCTTCCAGAAGTTATTGGACTACTACTCCCAGCAAGCTTTGCCAACACAGTTAATGGGGACAGTGTAGTTCCTTTAAAACCACTATTATGCGTGTGTGATGTTCCAGTCAGTAGTCTTGATAGATAAGGCAATAAAGTATTTTAGTCAGAAGCAACTTGAAAACACACAACAACAACAATTTTAGTGTCTGTCCCTAACAACCAGAGCTTGGAAAGCTTACTAAGTAGTATTTCTTAGACTACAGCTGCCAGAATTCCCCAGGCAGCATTAAATTCAGCAGTTGTAGCCTCTTTTACTCACCAGTTTCAAAGTAGGGAACCTGCATCTGTTGGGTTTCTGCAGCACAGGAGCCCTCTGATGCACAGTTATTTGGTAACCTTCGGACTGCAGAAATATTGGGTTCAGCACTCACACTGTCAATTTTCAGAAAGCAGGACTGGCAGTTCTGGAGCACATTTTCTGACAGAGTCTGTTTTGTAGGTTTAGTACCTATTTTCTTACTATGTGTCCAGGCTGTTACACATTTGTATGTATGAAGTTTGTTTTCCAGGCACACCTGGGCTGCTGGGAAATGACTCTCAGTGTAGCTGAGGTGCTGACCATTTTGGGAAACATGAAAGCTTGATTATTTTAGGAGCACTTTGACTTGTAACAAAAAATATGTACATATTTTGGATCTTACAACTTCTTTTCGATTTCACAGAATTTTTTTATTTTGAGAACTGTAGCCAACCAACAAGCATTGACACCAGACTCAATGAAATTAGAGCTATTTCCTTTTTCTAAATTCTAAGAAGCAAGTGTGAAGCTATCCTATCACATCTGCTTAATTTTTGTAGTGCTTCTGATGCTTATACAGGAAGCTCCCTCCCCTTTGATGCCCCGTTATCTGACAACTCATTCTTTTGATGCTTCCAAATTAAGGACAAGTTCCATTAATTCAACATGAGGTCTGCTCTTTCATCAATTCTTCTTGCCCACAGAGGCTTGCTTGGGACTGCTTGCACACACTCACAGACCCATGTCTTGCCTACAGGAGCAGTGGGCCCCTAATCAAATTAATGGAATTTGTCTGAATTGCAAGCATAGAAACAAAGGACTTCTGTCATTCTTCTTGCCTACATAGGCTTGCTTGGGATCATGCAAGTGCTGCTTGCAAAGTGAGCTCAGAGGGGGAGGAAAGGCATCAAACCAGCTGGGAGACCTTATATGCAGCTCCCAGGTGACCTTCCATAAGTCCTTCATATTCCCTATGGTAGATGGGTTCTTCTTTTTGACCATTTCTGCTTTCTGACAGTGCTCCAGTCCCTAAACAATCAGATAAGTGGAGGAAGTGTGTCATACATTCCTGTATATGTCTACTGAGAAGTAAGCTCCATTGAGCCCAGCAAGCCTTGCTGATTGGATAAAGGATTGCAACCTTATTGCTAAGTTGCAAAGTCCTGAAGTACCAATGCAAGTTTCCGCTCCAGTGTGAAGCTCTGAAATAAATATATTTATTTTCCATGATCAAATATAACTGGAAAAGCCAATGTGTTTGTCCCTTCTTCTCCTTTTTCTTTAAACCCCTCCCATGGATGACAAACTAGAGTTCTCTAGCTGAGTATTTCAAGTATCTCCCCAAATTACAAATCTCAGGATTCCATGCCAGTTATAGTGTTAACAGACATCTATAAATGTACGGTGAAGACCCACTCTTAGAAGAGGTTGTCTTTCTTCCCTTTTGCATTCTCATAAAGGACAGGATGCCTCTTCTAAGAATCTTTTCTCACCCCATGATTATAGATTATATTTGCCATAGCTGCATCCTGTGGAATTCTGGAGTTTGTAGTTTGGGTGTTGTTAGAGCTCTCTGGCTAAGAAATTGAAAAGCCTCTCCCCAAAGTACAAACCCCATGATTCTATAGGATGGAACCCTGGCAGTTAAAATGGAATTATACCACTGTAATTGTGTAGTGTGAAAAGCAGATTCCACCTCAAAACAAAGCATGCTTCTTCTTCTGCTACCTCTTCCTCCTCCACGTCTGTTTTATGATGTATGGATGCAATCTGTTAACTGATTAATTTGTTTAAGTGACTAAGATTTCCTTGACCACACGATACCTCTAATATGAACTCTAAATCAAAACCAAAAATAAATTGTCGTTCACAATAAATTACAGCACAGTTATGAACAGTGATATATATATAAGTAAATGTAAAGAAGGTCAACAGAATAGCTCTCATTTTTCTGCTGAAATTGTATGAAGAACATAAGAATAGCCACAATGGAACAGACCAAAGGTCTCTCTAGCCCAGCTTTGTTTTTAATTGTATTGTTTTTAAATGTCTTTCTGTTATATCGCCCTTCCACATTTGTGGGTTTGACTTTCATAGATTTATTTTGCAAGTTTCTTCAACCCCTGCCCCCCACCCTCAAGTGCTTCTTTTGCTAGGAGAACCTTCCCTCTCAGTGGCTCTAATCAAGCCACACAGCCCTTTAAAACCCCATCGCCTCTATCTTCCTCTGGCTCCACTAGCTGCTGCCTGGCCAGCTAAGGACAGATCACTGTCCAATTTCTCAGCACCACAACAAGCCTTCTCCTGATGCCCCCCCACACACACCCAGGGGAGGAGATGGGTGAAAGAGGAAGTATAGGGCCTTCATGTCAACCCACCCCCTTTCCCTCTCCTTTCCCTGACCCAGTTTGGACACTGGGTACCCATTCTCCACACCATGCCTCAGCTCCTTTCTTACACACATACACACACACACAATTTGATATTTGCAATTTTTCTACTTTTTCAAGGGTCTTGCATCTCTAACCCTAGAGAATGTGGAAGACTAACTATATATTGTATTTATTTTAGTAAGGTCACTTTGAGTGTCAGTTTTGAAAGGAAAAGTGAGATATAAATAACAACAACAATAATACCTGTACAACTTTCTGTTCAAATATTGGCTAACCACATGCTCCTGGAAAGCTCACAGAGTAAGAGATGAAGTCAATCTCAACATCTCTCTTTTGTTCTACAGCTGGTATTGAAAGTCATAGTGCCACTGTTACTGGGAGTAATATAAAATCATCATGACGAATAGCCCTTCCAATCTATTCCTCCATAAATATTTCTGATCCTCTTGTAAAGGCTTCCGTCACCACATTTCATGGTAGTGAAGTCCTTAGTTTAACTACACAGAGAGTCCTTCCTTTTCTTCTCATACAAATCAGGCCTTTATCCTTTGGAGACTTGGTGGCTCTAATCTCAGTAGATCTGCTCTGGGTTTTAATCCAAACTTTGAAGGAGCTGTCCAAGGTGAAGAACCATACCTCTAAAACAGCTTAGTATCTTGAATAGCTCCTTCCAAGTTCAGATTAAACTCGGAGCGGTTCTTCTCCAACTCCAGCCTCCAAGACTGGATCACCCAACCTCTACTGCCTCCAAGCTTGCCATGGAGTGGGGCTGAAGCAGGACAAGTGGAAGAAATATCAGAAAGGAAAATCGTATGGATAGTGAGGAGTAGAAAGGATAGGAAAAAAGAGTGTGGTCTTCAGGTTTGTAACAATTATTTACATTATGTATTTGTCTTCTAAGTGAGCCAGTGTGATGTAGTGGTTTGAGCATTTGACTATGACCCCAGAGACCAGGGTTCACCTTTCCACTTGGCCATGGAAATCCAGCATGTAGGCTTGGACAAACCTCCAAGGAAGGCAAAGGCAAGCCCCCCATTACCAACAAATCTTGCCAATAAAACCCCACAATAGTTTCACCTTAGGGTTACCATATACCAGAAATGACTTGAATGCACACAACATTTATATTCTGTCTGTTGACACACCTCCAAGTTGGTTTTAAAAACTGAGGAAGCTACAAATATCAAAACTTTAGCATAGGCCACAGGATGAAGTGTTTGGAGGACAGAGTTATGTTTTGCCTCACAACCTATCTCAGCTGCCCTAACTGAGCCTGCTGCCCTCAGCTATGCCAACACCATTGCCAATTTTAAATTAAAATTCAACTGCTCTTCTGGTCAGCTTCTGTACATAAGGTCCTCTGCCTCAGGCAGGAAAATGTCTCAGATTGGCATTGGGCTGAGGTGGGATCTCCGTCCAGCTATCCTGTTTCTTTTTAGTATTGTATTGGGACCCAAACAAGGAAGAATTCAGGTCTAGTTTCTAAAAATGTAATCTCATGGTTTATTTATATTTTCCGTGGTTTGTGGCTATGCTTCTCTCAGAGGCCAGCTGACAATCCTCTCTCTCTCTCTCTGCCTGTCTTTCACGTACAGTCCAGACTTCCTGGGGAGATGAGATAACAGACTGCCTCAGGTAGTCATCATGAGTGACATTTGCTATAGTGGTAGGAACAATATAGGTGATTTTTGTGGCAACCCATGCATTCTCCACTCCTGTGTCTAAAAGGTCAGCTCAGGATGTCTTTGTGTTTCATTAAAAGGTGCCAGTCCTATCCAAACCGCTGGATTGTGTAGATGTTTTTAAGACCTCTCCTATGAGTGGACTTTTTATTATATTTTCCCTTTTGTTTATGTTTTTTTCTACATTTTTTCCATTTATTCTCTGAACCACATTCTTCAGCAAAGCTAATATTAGTTATAGCAATGGTTTGAGCATTGAACTATGACCCTAGAGACCAGGGTTTGATTTCCAGGTTGGGCATGGAAACCCACTGGGTGACCTTGGGTGTGTGACACACTCCCAACCTCAGAAACCCCATGATAGGGTTGCCTTAGAGTCCACCATAAGTCAGCAATGACTTGGAGACACACAAAAACAACAATTATGCATGAATTAGTGTCATTGTATAAATCAGAGCTTGGGGGGGATTGTCTTTTTCTCTTTCTCTCTCTCTCCTGTTTATCCTTTTCTCTTCCTTCCTCCCTTTTTTTCCATTCCTTTTTCAGATCCCAATCTATTCATCCCATTTGTGTGACTATAATGGAAATCAATAAAGATTTTTTTTTTAATTTTTTGACTACAACTCTCACAATCCCCCAAGTAACATTGCCCCTGACTGGCCTTTGAGAGAGTGCATTATGGGAGATGGGTGAAATCTGTAGTGAGCCCAAAGGTGGGAAATTAGCTGCTAGATCTCCTAAGTTTGCCTACCTCTGTACTATACACTAATCATACAAAGGTTACACCTATTCATACACTGCTTATAACATTCAAATCCCATTGAAAACATGACGGAGCACCATATAAGCTTCACTAAATGCAATGGGATTTACTTCTGAGTAGACATTGACAGGATTTCCCTGTAAATTAATCAAATATCTTTGAGTGGGATTTGATCATAACCCGGTTTCTCTGGGTTGTGCCTGTGATCCATACTGCATTAGGGTGGATATGACCCCTCATTTTCCTCTTTAGTGGTGATGATACTGTGTCATGAAGATCGGGTGTGCATGTCCTTGCAAGACGCAATGTATTGATTATATTTCTTACATTCTCTACTGAGACACAGCCAACAGAGGTTCACTCATGAGCTTTTGTTTTGCCTGTCCTGAGTGACTTAAATTCACTCATGATGAACTGCATACCATACATTTAGAGCGCCACCTATTGGGAGCATGTGCAATGTACATGCAAGATGAAGTATGTCTCAGCAAGCCGTCTAGATCAGCACTACTTGATGTGATGGTAGGGACTGGTGCTGATCCTTGGTGAGTTTCCAAGAGAAAGAAAGAAAGAAAGAAAGGAAGGAAGGAAGGAAGGAAGGAAGGAAGGAAGGAAGGAAGGAAGGAAGGAAGGAAGAAAACAATTGTAAATAACGGACATAATATGGTACAAATATTTTTCCCTGGCACATTGGGGGAAAAGTTGCTCACATCTGGCAGCTTGGGAACCACTCATTTAGAAGGATTTTCATGGAAACAGGCAGAAAGTCATTCTCTGTATGTTTCTCAATAACAGTCTGTTTTTCATAAGAAACAATGGCACAACAGTGAAGATCAAGCCAATAGACTGTGAACTCATCCTCCAGCATTTCATAGATGACAATAGGGACTTTAAAATAATAAGGTTTTTTTTTTTTTGTACACCAAGGAACATGGCTAAGACGCTATTGGATCTGTACCTATGGTCCTGGAGAGGGAGAATCAGGCCCTCCCATGTTTGCCATCCTGGTACTCCAATCATCTGGGTAAATGCTTCCATTTCAAGTGATAGATTCTTCAATATTAAAATGCTGTTAGATGTTAACTGGAAATGGAGAGACCGAAGGGCTCCACCCCTCATCTGAGGAGGCTTTATGTGGAAAATGGAAGTCAGGTCTGGGCTCACTTTTGAATTCTGCATCTCAATAGACCCATGATATGGCAACCCCACCTTTCCACCATCACTCCAGTACTCTTCATGGGTTATGTGTGTGCATGTATAAGTATGCATGCACACATTGTTGGAAACTCCTTATTGTTGTATACAGCTATATGGCTCAGAACCAAGTTATTTGGAGGACCGTGTTCTTATTTACACACCTGTCCGTGCTTTGAGATCTGCTAGGGAAACCCTTCTCTCTGTCTCATCACCTTTACAGGTACATCAGGGCCTTCTTGGTGGCTGCTCCCAGGCTCTGGCACTCCCTTTCCAGAGAAGTCAGACTGGCACCCTCTCTACTTTCTTTCTGCCAATAGGGAAGACGTTTCTATTTTGACAGATCTTTGAAGACTCAGACCATTTCCACATTAACCTGTTATAATACTATTATTCCACTTTCAGCATCCTATGGAATCCTGGGATTTACAGTTCAGGGAGGGGCCTTTGAGGCCCTTCCCTAAACTGCAAACCCCAGGATTCCATAGGACGTTGAAAGTGGAATAATAGCACTATAACAGGCTAGTGCGGAAACGGCCTGATTGTTCAGGGCCTATCCCACCTAAACAATGAGTTTGATTTTCTATTTATTATTATTGTTCTTCTGTTTTTTAATAGTTTATGTTTTGAACTGGTTTTAATTTTTTGATAGTTAAATCTTTTTTTGTATTCTGTGAATTTTTAACTATTTTGTGCTCTGTTGTAAGCTACTTTGCATCCCAAATAAGGAAAAGGCAGAATAAATGTATGCAGACATAAGACTAATTAAGATAGCATTAGATATAAAGTTAGATTTCCCCCCCAAGCATTTAAATAAATCTGTGTCTAGTATTTTGGCAGGCAAGAGGCCAGTTACATGGTATTTTGTTGTTGGAGGCAAAAGTCAAGTTGGTGTTCCCTCACTTCTTTCCATATAGCTGCCTAGACAGGCCATTTAATCATTCTTCAGTACTGTTGTTGGGTTAGCATTTTTCATCACAATTGAATGCAGCAAAGCAGGTCACATGGCACATGAACAGCTGGAGAGCTGCAGCCACCCAATACCTGCTGCCTGTGGCGGTCACCTCCTCACACTCTGGTGAATGGTCAGGCTGTCTCTCATAGGTGAGTATAAGGGACTGGGGGGAAAGGGACATCAGAGTACAAAGGTACAAAATCAGAAAAATGCACACCCCAAGTCACTCCCAAAAGCCTAAGAACTAGTGTGAAAAATAAACAAGGCTAGAATCTTGTGTTGCAGGTATGGATCTGTGACTTAGACCATTTCCACACTACACTGTTATAGTGCTATTCTTCCATTTTCCGCATCTCATGGAATCCTGGATTTTGCAGTTTAGGGAGGAGTATTTAGAATTCATAGCCAGATAGCTCTTTGGCCTCAGTAAACTACAAGCCCCAGAATTCCATAGGATGTTGAAAGTGGAATAATAGCACCATAACAGTCTGGGGCGGATTAGCTTTACAGATCTGTAATTGCTCTGTATTCACTAACACTACGTATTCACAATAGTGTTATGATTGTAAATGGGCCCCCCAAGGTTACTTTAATAGCCAGAGACTGCCCCAAGCAATAGAGGTCTGTTCTGCTGCTGAACATGATGCGGCAAGATGACAATCCAGCTCTCTTCCCCCAGCAAGCAAGGATGCAATGAAAAATTCCAATGTGCTCCTGCTTCACTCTGCAGTCTCTCACGGCTGTTGGAGGGGGCTGGAAGCATCATCCTGCTGCACCTCAGTTACCAGCAGAACAGCCTTCCCTTGTTTGCTGTAGCTATTGACTAGTAAAGTAGGTTTTTGGGGTTGGGCGAGGAGACATTGTTTAGATAGACATTTGTAATTAAGTAAGCAACTGAGGACTGTGCCATATATGGAGTCAGTTGGAGCTTATGCGAACTTTTTTTAAAGGAAGTAGAAGGACATAGCGATGTATGACAAAGAAGTATAAATTGTCTTCTCCTTGTTAGGGGGAAGATTTACCACTAATTGTCTAGCAGTGTTTGGATCATCCAGATTTCTCTTTTGCAAAAGAAAAGAGCAGAAAAGGGAAGGGAACAGAAAGGAATGGAAGCAAAAAGAAAGCCAGACAGAAAGATAATGCTGTTGGAAAACTTCTCTATGCAGTGGCACCTCCACTTTAATGAGGGTTCCAGTTGCAGAACCTTTGTGAAAGTATTAAAACAGTAAATAGCTCCCCCTACGATCTCCCTCCCACTCCCCTCCAGAGCTCCCCCTTCCATTCCTTTGCTTCTGGTCCTGACATTGGGGTGAGGGAGACAGTGGCATTGGGGTGAGGCTTACCAGTATTTTCCCCTCAGACAAGGAAGAACAGAGTTTTGCGGTTCTAGCTACTTCCTGTTGCCATCTTGAGAAAGGAGGGGTAGGAGCAAAGAGAACACCTGGCCAATCAGCAACCATTACACAGCAGGATGTGCAGCCACCTGGCAGAGAGGACATATCTCCAGAATGGGAGAGAGCTTTGCTCACCCAAAAGGAAAAACAAGTCTTTTCAAACACAAGCCTGGCAAGCCTGTAGTGATGAATAGGAGGAGGAAAATGGCAGAGGGAGGGAAGCACATGCCTTGTAAATAATCAAATTCATAAAGGTCAAACCCACAAATGTGAAGGGAGGACTGTATTATACTATGTATTTCTGCTTCAGAATATATTCTACTTTGCAGAATCAGGAAGAGATGTAACCTGAAGGTCTGAAATCTAGATACAATTGTATCACTTAGCTATACTTGGTTAGCGTCTCGAATAAAAGACTCGGAAGGATAACCAATGTTCCGGAGCATATCAACATATGTAAGGAGTGCCAAACAATCCTCAGAGTGCCCCGATGCACATCAAGCACTTCTGATGCACATCAAGAGCTCTTATTGTGCTCCAGCACTTCTTAGCCAGAGTCCTGATATGCATGAGAGCTCATCCCCAGTGCACATCAGTGCCTGTAGCACATCAGTCACTCCGTTGGATGCTTGTATGTGGTAACATCACAACAGCTCCTAGGTGAATATGATGTTATGAAACTACTCAATTCTGTTTCCCACATGCAGAAGTCCATTTACAAAAACACAAGTCCCATACTGACTTCTAGCTATTTTCTGGATTGCCGTGGCTGTCCTGCCTTTTCTGTGTTACCCTTTTCCTCTGTCAAATTACATTTTTCTCCATTTTCTGGAGACACAGAGTCTGCAGACTCTGCACTGTGGTATATGTGTTGCTTGGGGTTTGGAAAAATGGTGCTGGAGACAGAAATCCCCTTAAATGCTTTTGTGTGGAGGAAAGGCTGACCCTGATTGCATTACCAATAAAGACTGGTAACAGGGATGCTGCACAGACTCCCTTCTGATGTTTGCTTTGTCTTTCTTGTGTGCCCTAATACAGTATATTTGTGGAACAGGCATTGTAATAGGCATTGTAAACCAATTAGAAAGAAGCCATGGGTATTAGATTTTCTCTGCCACACAAGAGACAAAGTACTTGCATAAATATGCATTTTCCCCCTGTCTGTTAATTCTTCCACCAGAGAGTCTTCTCAGTAAATACCATGTAAGTGATTATACTGCACAGGGAAGCAGGGAATAGGATAATTGCATAATACACAGTCAATAAATCCATGCCTAAAAATGAATAAACTTCTCTTCCTGGTACCAACGCTATACATAAACCCACTGGCTTCAGTGATGAAGCAGCCTGGGAAGATAATAAGATGATAGATTAAGCCAGTGTTGAAAGCCAGTATTGTGGCTTTTGGAACAAAAAACAGAAGGTCCAAATTTGGCTTGCTTGGGAATTGCTTTAAACACTTGCTTCTCAACCAACTGTGCTGTTTTTTTCTTTAAAAATATCCAGATACGTTCCATCAGAAAATGTGTTTCTGCATCAGTTTAAAACAGGAACAATAAATCAATGTATTGGAAAGGAAGTGCTCAGAAACTTCAATTGGTCCAGAGAGCTGCAACCAGATTGTTGACTAGGGCTGGTTATAGAAACATGTAACTCCGTTATTGCAACAACTCCTCTGGCTGCCAGTCTGTTTCCAGGCATGACTCAAAGTGATGATCATGATCTATAAAGCCCTATGCAGCTTTCGTCCAGGTTATTTGAAGAACACTGTCTCCCTTTATGAGTCCATTAGAGTTTCTAGAGAGGATCTTCAAACTGTCTCACCACTTTCTTAGGCGCATTTGGTGGGAGCAAGGGAGGGAGCCTTCTTGGTGGCTGCTCCCAGACTTTGCAACTTGCTCCCTAGGGAAGCTGGGATTGCTTCCTCCTTGCTGTCCTTCCATCAGCAGGTTAAAACATTCTTCTGTCAGGCTTTTAGAAAGTGATCAGGTTGTGACTGGGTTGTTGTTGTTTTTGTTTGGTGTGCTGTGCCATTTTATGGTATGTATATAATCTTTCATGAATTTTAATGTTTTTAATGTTGCATAAATTGTTTAATTGTCCCTTTTAAAAGCTTTTCTATTTATACTTTTATTGATGCTTTTGTATAATTTTAATCTGTGTTTTTTTTAAAAAAAAGTATGTTGTAAACTGACTTGAATCTCATTATTGGGAGAAAGATGGGATATAAAAGGAAGGAAGGATGGAAGGAAAGATGGAAGGAAGGACAGTCAGTCAGTCAGTCTGTCCATCAGAGGTAAAATCTTCCCCTATTCCTTCAAATATTGGGGTATTTCAATATCGGAAGGAACTCATGAGTATGAGAGTACATACTTTGTCCCAAGTTGATCTGTGGGCTCTTATGTTTAGCTCTCAGGTAAAAGTGCTGAGGAAGTTTATCAGAGAGCTGTTCCTAGTTAGGACAAACAGGATAGGTCTAGAGAGACCACTGTTCTGATTCATGGCTTCAAGGGTTCACCTATCTCTGCATCTGTCATAGTCCAACTCCCTGCCTGTGCCTCTCTGCCAGCAAGGGAAGGGAAGCCAAAGTACTTGCCCAAGAGAAAGAGTAGGCAGTGGGGAGTTTCCAATGCAAACAAACAAGTGGAAATGCTGAGCTGAGCCAAGTCAAGGTCAAATCCAAAAGGCCCAGAAAGCCAAAGGTCTGTCCAAAGAGATTGAGGGAGCCGGAACACAAAGGTCATGAGAGCTTGCATAGTGGTTTGCCACAAGCAAACAGCAAGCCACGCCAACAGACTTATATAGCTGACGAAAACAGGTGTTCCTTATCATTGTTCTGTTTTCTTTATCTCGCCAAAATGGCTTCCCCCTTGAGCTGCTGGTTTCTGTCTCCTCCATGATTGGCTGGGGGGCAAAGGTGAATTAAGTTCCTCTAAATCATTGCTGGTCCCCTCTTCCTCTGGGTCTGGCTGCAACAACTCTGCCTCTGCTTGTCTTTCAACTGATGGAGGTATTTACAAGCTAGTTTGGTCTATCACTGGCTCTGTTCCTGGCACAATCAATTGTTCATCGACCTTTGAGCTGTCATCTATCACAACATCCAGATATATCTCACACATTAAACTGAAATGCAAAATGCAGGTCTGAAGCTAATTCTCCAGGGCCATTTCCGCACTACACTGTTACACCGTGATTATTCCACTTTTAACATCCTGTGGAATTCTGGGGTTTGTAGTTTACTGAAGCCAAAGAGCTCTCTGGCTGAGAATTCTAAAGGCCCCTCCCTAAACTGCAAATCCCA